>OY757020.1:123426424-123610873 GCA_963580285.1 Lucinisca nassula
TTGCGTGGTGAATGTGATTAATTTGTAATAAATAGGGCACTGTTAAATGTCTTTTTACATAAAATTATTGGACCATGGGCGTAGCCACTATAGACTTAGGGTTTAACAGGACAATGCACGTGGTCATTCTGCGGGGCTAACCATGGACTTTTTCAATCAAATTGGTATGCAAGTTCTTCCTTGGCCTACGTTTTCGCCTGAATTAAACCCAATTGAGCACATTTGAGACCAGCTCGGAAAACGTGTGTACAGCCGACGTTATCCGCCAATCAACCGTCAGCAGCTTGCCATGGCGCTACAGGAAGAATGGGACAACATCACACAAGACCAGATACAACGTTTAATGGGACGCATGAGGCGTCGATGCCAAGCAACACTTGATACTAATGGTGGACATACCCGGTATTAGGATATGTGATTTTGATTTTTCGAGTTTGTGAGCTTATTCGAGTCTCCGTATTTAAGAATCAAATGAAATGCTGTAACTCTGTAGTGAGTCTGTAAGTTAGTGATATTTAATTATGATTCATTAAACGTGATCAAATGCTGGAAACATTGTGAATCAATTGAAATTTGAGGTATACTACTAGTGTGCGTTTTCATTGAATCTGAGTATATATTTGAAGCAGAAATAAGAAAAATATCACAATTTTTTTTCTTAAACTTTTCGTTTTTAGGGTGGTAAAATTTACAATGTATTTGCATAGGCGTGTTTTCGTAATGTGAAATCGGCTCAGATTTGTCTTATTGCTCATGTCACATACACTTGGTCAGAAGAAAAATTAAGATGCACACAACTAATTTTTTTCGAGGTTTGTAATTTCAAGATGCGATTAATGATAATTATTTCCGTGGAACTGCCTTGTCTCATGATTATGTGACCCGGGAGCTTTTATTCCAGAAGTTGTCACTTTGATATTTTATGACCGTATTTATAGAATAAAGGCAAATCAGACCCCGCAGCCACGCAGTCCATTACAAAAACACGCCTGTACAAATACATGGTAAACTTTACCACCGAAAAAAATCGAAAATTTTAAGATGAAAAATTGATATTTTTCTTATTTCTGCTCAAAATATAGAACTTTGGGTTGATGAAGATAGAGACTTTTATAATAGTGGATTTACAAAAAATCTCCTTAGAGAAAATAATATTTTGATTTATCATATGACGTCGCGTCTAAGAGTGTAATAACGCCATGTAATATTTTCGATAATCCACTAGTGGATTAAATATGCAAATTAGCTAGATACGTTCCGTAACGTTACATGTACGATGTCCTTAACGACGTCGCGTTTACTAGTGGCGGAATTTTGACATTTCTGCAAACAATCGTGAATAAAATGCGCTTTAAATGTCATATGATAAATAAAATCTTGCATTCGTGCTCATGTATTATTGAATTTATTAAACTCGTTGATGAAAAGGGATAAAATGCTCGGCAAAGCCTCGCATTTTATCCCTTTTCCTGAACTTGTTAATAAATTCAATAATACATGAGCACTCATGTAAGATCCTCTATGTATCACACATTCAATGAAGGAAAAGCAGTTGTTATAGAAAGAGTTGAGAGAACATTGAAAAATATAATGTGGAAACATTTTACTGCAAGCAATATAAATAAATATCTTGATGTCCTTCCTTCAATTGTGGATAAATATATAATAACACATTTCACAGAGGTATCAAAATGACACCAAAATGTTTGATTTGAGGTTTAACGTCCCCGTCAACACGGTAAAGGTCATTTTGGAAACGTTGCTTCCAGTTCTGTGGGACTTTTACCCGACATTGAGATAAAATTACATCTTAAGCCCTGTCGCCCAATGAAACCAATAGGGTTTATAAGCATGGGCGGTGCGACTCGCGCGCACCGCTTTGTCTGGGCATGCTTAGATCCTCTGAGCGGATTACCAGTACTCGTGTGCGGGTCGGATTCAGCTATGCGTGGGGACATCATGCAGCCCATATATTTCTTCAAGTCCCGATGGGCGGGGGCCGAAAAAGGAAGCAAGTAAAAATCAAATAGTGGACGATATTTTTAATTAAATAAAAAGGAAAAAAAAAGAAAACAAGTACCCCCCCCCCCCCCCCCCCCCCCCCACACACACACACACACACACTTTAAACCAAATGATCAGGTTCGTATTAGACATTTTTCACGAAGACCGAATTAGGACTTCGAAGATCGAGAACGGAGTTACACGCTGGGATGTTCTCAACGTTACATGTACCTTTAACTATACATGTAATTTACCTGCAATAATAAAAGGCCTTACTAGCAAAACGGAGAAAGCAGTGCATTTTGCACAAAACTGACAGTTTTAAATTTACATGAAACGAAAGTCCTTTCATAGGGCTTTTATGCATTGGGGGGTCCGACTCGCACCACTTTAGTTTATACTTATTTATTTTAGTTCAACTGCGATGGAAGCTTCAAGTTTATTTAATCGCTCTCGAACACACATTCCGGATGTTTTCACGCGCGCGAGAGAGAGGCAGAGACTATTACACAAATGCTGCCCATTTACACCTGGGTGGAGTGAGTATATATATATATATATATATATATATATATATATATATATATATATATATATATATATATATATATATATATATATATATATATATATATATATAAGAAACAATATAATGGACTTTTGTTTGTCAACACTTTAAAGGTCATTTTACAAAAAGACGTTTCTTCCAATTTTGTGGGATTTTTACCCGACATTAGAATTAGGCCGGGAGCGAGTGGGGTCCACCATGCACCCCCACCAGGACAAATTTTCATGGGTGCCAAATTGTTCCCTAAGGTCAGTAGAATGCAAAGAATTTTTGTTCCCACGAATAAACTCATTCCCACTATATAATTGGTTACCGTTTCCATGGCAACCGTCTATATTTTCAGTAGCAATGGGTAGAAAGTTTAAATCAGTCATATCTTGCCCAATTCTTATCAGAAGTTGACAAACTTGGTACCAAATTAGAGCTAATGGATTGACATTTGATAAAATAAATCAGTATGCTAATGAGCTCATTTGCATATTTATGCATATTAAGTAGCATGTGAATTTTTGGTCCAAATTTGGTAGACAGTCCAAATAATGTAATATATAAATGCTGTTGCAATGATAAGACAGGTTGTTTTGTAGATAAATATGCTCTAGTATCCTCGCCGGGATATAAATATTATATTTAAGCATTTGAAAAGCATTCATGTTACGCGTTATAGCGACAATATTCATTGTTAGAGTTACCATGGCAACCAAGTTTATACTCAGTGAAAGAGCATACATATGTTTAATCAGTCATATCTTGCTTAATTCTCAATGTAAGATGACAAACTTAGTACCAAAATGGAGCTGATGCCTAGGCCTTTTTTAAAAATATATCAGTATGCTAATTATCTTATTTGCATAATTATGCATATTAATTAGTATGTGTATTTGGTCAAATTTGCGTACAAATCCAATTAACGTTACTATTGCTATTTTTTACCATGATACTTTTTGATATTTTGTAGCCAAACATGCTCTAGAATCCTAACTGGGATAGGAATATGGCATTTAAGCCTATTAAAAGCCTAAATTAATCGGAAAATAAGCAAAAATCTTTGTTTTCTGTGGCCACCATACAATATGCCATCTTATATATTCAATAGTAGGTAGTAGAAATGTTAACAGTAATAACTTGCTCAATTCGTAACATAACTAGACAAATTTGGTACGAAAATGAAGCTAATTCCTAATACCTTGCATATAAAATCATTATTAGATGTATGCTAATTATGTCACATGCATATTCATATTCAGCAGAATATGTGTTGGGTCAAAATTTTGCAAAAGGCGATCCAATAATTGTCGATCGTTCTTAAAAAAAAGAAGAAAAGTAGGTTTACATTATTGATTGATATGACATGGTTTCACAACTGGGATAGAAATATGGGACATATATAACATGATCACTTACTAGAAACTGATTGATATGATATAGTTTCACAACTGAGATAGGAATATGAGACATATATAACATGATCACTTACTAGAAACTGATTGATATGATATAGTTTCACAACTGAGATAGGAATATGAGACATATATAACATGATCACTTACTAGACAACTCTTCTCACTCCCTCTTTGAACAATTCACGGTTACTCATTGTCCCAGTCAAACGATTCCTCAATTTCGTAGTCCACCTCCTCATCTTCGTCGCTGCTTTCCCCATCTAAAGTTTCCTGGAGAATATCCACCAATGGTTGAGGGAGAATATCTCCTTCTATCCACAAGGGTTCAGTAATTCCATCAACCCGTGTCCATCCATGATTTTCTGTCGGAGCTGGAATTTCAGGCTGTGCAATGTGAGCATTCTTCCAAATAGAAACCTGGTAGTTGACACGTCTGATGTGTTGAAGCAAACACTTCCGGCATGGGGGCAGGGATGCCATGTCCACATTGCGTAAGGCATCCATAGGTTTGTTGTCACACTTTTCCTTAATGATGAACAGCCTTAACTCATCAACTGATGCGAACCTTGCCTTTCCGTACAGTGCGCAAGTGAACGCTTCCAACTCCTCGATCAGGCTCTGTTGAATATCCCAGGTCGTTCCTAGATTAGCCAATGCTGTAACATATTTTGGCATCTTCTCTATAGTCTTAATCGGCTTGACGTGCCCTTTTCCTTTGAATGCACTGGTGGAATCACAGCCGCAATATGCATGTAAACTGAGAAGTGCTGCACGATATTCCTGTGTGTAAGCGCGACCGAATTCTGTCATGTTGATGAGCTTTCTGTTGTTGCCTGAGCCTGTGTCAAACAAAACAGTTATACCTTCCAGCTCCCCGATAAAGTGAAGGAGGATGAAGAATATGTCGCTGTCTGGGGTTTTCACCTGGACCGTTTTGTATCCTTGTTCTTTGGCATGCATGCAGTAGAGAACTACTCTGGAATCAGTCTCTTCTTGCGTGGACTGCATACCTTCAAGCCGTGTCCTGGCTGTCTTTTCCCCATCAATCGATGTGTAGCAGTAGCCCACTCCATCACAAATTAATGTGACCTTCCTGTCATGTAGCTTCTGCGCATAGGCATCGCTATTCCATGATTCTCTAACCAATTGTACCAGCTGCTTTTTGTTTTCATCATTAGTTAGAAACGACTTCCAGTCTGCCGGTTTCTTTGTGTTTTCACCTTGGATGAGCAGTTTTTCACCACATCCTCTGCGCACTCTCTCCATGCTCTTTACAGAATCCTTCAGGTACATGTCAGTGCTGAAAATCACATCAACCTTCTTTGGCATCATGTTGAACAGTTTCTCTGCTATCTGCTTGAAATTTGAAGGAACTTCCCTCATGCAATGGAACAGTGCATTGCCATCTTCTACAACCAGTAGACTGCCATCTTGCTTGGGTATAGCTGCCATGTCTGTATCTTCCAACAAGTACTTGAAACCTTTCGACTTGTCATTCTTGGCTAGGCTGCCATCAGCTGACCCAATACTGTACGGAACTGGTGTGAGCGGGTATTTCATGAGATCTGCCAAATCAATGTGGTTTTCTGCTTTTTGTGATCTCACTAGAAGCTGAATCGCGATGTTTCCTTGTTGTCTGTATTCTACTATCTTGTTCTTTGATGATTTTACCTTGACTGTCTTTCCCATATGTTCCATTGTCTTTAGGTTTAGTCTTTTCACAGGTTCAAAAAACTTGTCATGCGCTTCTAATCTGTCTCTGATGAAGGCTTCTTTAGCTTCCTTTCCGCGAGTCTCAGCCATGAGAATATCATTCTCGTTAGCATCAGGCACCCGAGCACCAGAGGTAATGCAGTACAAATGATCTTTGTCGTCTATTGTAAAGGGATTGATAAAACCCTTGATGGCTTCTTGTGTCTCGCAGACATGTTGTTCGCTCTTCTGAATCTCGGCAGGACGCAGGTCTCGGTGCCATGTACTGGAGTCGGAGTCCGTCAGCATATCTGCCATGTTTAATGTCGCTTCGACATACTTTGATCTTTCATGCGTAGTTCGCACCCAACGCTGATAGGCATCATAGTTGCTTGCAATTCCAGTAACCCCGGCTCCACTACCTCCAGATCCACTGTGACTTTTCGCGTGTTTCATGAATGTCTCTTCCATAGTTTTGTCCACTGCACACCTGTTTCCTGGAATGAAAGACCTGGCAACACTAATTGCTCCTCTTTGCAGTACAGCTGTTGCCCCAGGATGAGACTCTTCAATGTTTGCAACAAAGACTGAAAAGAAGGTGAGATACCTTGCATAGTTCTGTCCGTCAAAGCTGAAAAAGAGATCTGACATCTGGTGGAGACACTCAGCGTACAACAGGAAGTCATTCGTCTTCACTGCCCGTATGAGAGCAAGTACAAGCCAGATATGGTCCATATAGGTAATCCAGAATTGGGCTGTTTTTCCTTGTTCCCCTTGCCTGACATTGTCTTTGTAAGTACAATACTCTTCAATGTAGGCAACAAAGTCTGTGTCATTCATTAGTTGCTCCAAGACTAGTTCTGATGGAGAGTGCATAAGGTCTTGTATTTTCAATTTGCATGATTCTGGGAGTCCCTCAAATATGCCATCCATACCCTTCTTCAGTAGAAACTGGGCAAACAAGAGTCTCTCCAAACTCTCCAACACGATTTTATGGCAGTGCATTGCCCTGTCATAATGTTTTCCTGTCAGAACCCCTTGAATCGAACCAGTCCCAATCAACCCTGCTTCTAACATCACATCTGACAACCCAGAACCAGCAACCTTTTTCCCTACCATCCGCAAGTATGCACAAATCAGATGGAAGGTTCCAATCATTATGATATGCTTCTTGTACTTGTTAGCATTGTTCCAAATCAGTGGCAGTGCCTTCATGCAAACCCCGAGGTCAAATGTTGTCACGACATATTCCTGGCCAACTTCTTTGGTTGCTTCTTCTGCATACCGTAAACATTCTTGCACTGTTCTATATTCTGTGATTGGATGGTTGATAACTGGATAATAGTCTACTGTAGTCAGTTTTGTCGGCTTTCGTCCAGTGACAGATATGAAACCTGTCCAGCCTGGTACCATTTGGTCGGCAGCAGACGCATCTACTCTGATAAACATCCAAACCATACTCTTCTCTATGGCTTTCTGTACTGAACCCTCGCTATCTGGATACACTGTGTTAGTTACTGGGAAGCTTGGACTCTTTCGTTGGCCAACATAACAGTCTGGCAATTCATCCTGTACTGACAACTTAAGGGACCGCTCCCGACTTCTAGGAATCGTTGGCACAGCAGGCACGGTTCCCCCGTGGTCTTCAACTGACACTTCTTGCATCATAATACCATGGGCGGTGTGGATTGAGTCAACACCCGTCAAAGTGTTTACAAGTTGATCGAAGTTGTCAAACTCAGAATGGAAAATTGATGGCACATCTGGTTTTCTGATTATTTGTGCTGATAGCAGTGATGATGTCTGGTCAAGTGCTGCGGCAATTGCAGTCTCCAATTCTATTGAGAACGAATGGCTCTCGCAGTGACCCAGCCGGTTCAAAAGTGTTGTCAATTGCTTACTTCTGTACAGATGGCGCAGCGTCATGCAGACAAGGATGTGCTTTGGCATCTTCCACTCACCATTTGTCACTGCTCTACATATATCCTGTCCAATGGAACTCA
Organism: Lucinisca nassula; assembly: GCA_963580285.1. Lineage (NCBI taxonomy): Eukaryota > Metazoa > Mollusca > Bivalvia > Lucinida > Lucinidae > Lucinisca > Lucinisca nassula. The sequence goes on from OY757020.1 coordinate 123,434,095, forward strand.
CAAGTCTGTTAATATGTGTTGAAGTATCTTTCAGCTTTCCCGAGAAGACATATTTCAAAAAGTCACTTAACTCTATGGGAATAATGTGATCTGTTTTGTCTATATACTCTGCAGTTGGAGGCCACCTCAATTCATTAGAGTTCTCAAAGGCATTAATTATTGCATTTCTTAAGACTTCTGCAACTTCTGACAGGTTATCTTTGCTTCCAAGAATATAGGCACTCTGCACTGCTTTCTCCAACTTCATGTCTGCACTGTAAATCAGCTGTGACCTGTACTGCCCTTTTTGATCTATCTTTGAGAAGATTATTTTGCCTCCATATGTGCTCTGAAGTTTTGTTTTTAACTTTTCACCCCTATAGTCTGGATTGGGGAACTTTGTCTCATCTAACACTGTGATGTACTCTTTAAGTAAATCCACAAACTTAAGAACACCATTGTTAACAATTATTTCATTTGACACCCTGTCACACACCTGACGAAACGCTCTTTCGTGAGCTTCTTCCAGTTCTTCTTGCTGCATCTTCGCGTCACTGTCTATGCTTCTCCAGTATATGGGATCTTGCAAATATTTCTTTCTACAACTTGAATGAAAGTGTGCTTCAGCTGCAAACAGGTCCACATCTCTTATTCTTACCAACAGCTTTTCATCTTTTTTCTTTTCTGCACATTCTACAACAGTTTTCCATGCATCCGTGATGAATTTTGTTGGTGTTTCTGTTGTCCAGCCGCCAGACTTTTTAATGGCAATCTTCCCAATTTTATTGCAAAATATGCAATCTTTTGCAAACAATGTTATTTTGTCTACAGTTGACCTTCTACGCTCCAATTTTTCAGATGATGGTCCAGCACCTTGCTCTAACGTTTGCAATCTATCCAAGTTTTTAGTAAAGTGCTGGTAACAGTCACGGTGATATCCAAATCCCTCTTCAACCTGTTTTGGTATTTGTTGACAAATAGAGTCCATTCTTTGTTTTGAGCCAATTTCGGCAGATTGTCTTCTATCACGAATTTTGTGAATTTCATTTAATCTTTCTGTTGGATTTTCCAGATCTGATAGAACAATGAAAGTGTCACATTTTGAATTGTCAAAATGCAGAAAACAAATCTGCTGCATTTTTGAACTCGATCCCTCCTCTTTCTGTTTCTTTGGTCGTCCCCTGCTCCGTTTTCTCTCCATGATGAATTAATCCATGTGTAAATACAGAAAATAGTAGTCTTATGATTCAAGAAATTGAAAGTTGTAAGTGTGAACAAAACAATAATGCATCATGAGTCCATATAAACCATGTGTAAATGCTATGAACTGTGTGAGTCCAGAGAACAATATTGTTTATCAATTAACACTCACAGTAAAACTTATCAGCTGACCATGCTGTGATAGGGTAATCAGTATCGGATTACAGCAGCGCATCTCATTCAGCATCATTGCTGTGGGAATGTTTATCTTTTACATATCAGGTATCAAGCAGACTGGCTTGTAGCTTGTAGGTACTGAAGACCAAATAATTTTCACAAGCAAGAAACTTTTGGGACTAAAGCTATTAAAGATATTTGTAAAAGTTAATAACCGCAAATACTCTGGTTTTCATTGTTTTATTTATATATACTAATCATCTGAAAGTACACATGGTTATTGACTTATCAACCTCATTTATATAAATATGCAAAGTATATGCAAATGGGATGAAAATTATATTGGAAAAAGAAAAACAGGCTAATTTGTCTGCTCCATTTTGGTACCAAGTTCATGTGTATTTGATAAAAAAGCAATACATAATTGATTCAAAACATGTAACTTTTGAAAATATACATGGCTATTACAGATATAGTGACGTTGAAAATTATTGCTAATTCCCATTAAATAAACTCATGTTACAGCCTAAAACATCATATTTCTATTCCACTGAGGATACTCTGGCATTTTTTCTACAATACATCATTGCATATCACTACATATCATTGCAACAGTTTCAAAAAAATATGTAAATTGAATTTTGTACAAAGTTTGAACCAAAAATTTAAAATCTAATTAATATGCATAAATATGCAAATAAGATAATTAGCATACTGATATATTTTAAAAAAGACCTAGGCATCAGCTCCATTTTGGTACTAAGTTTGTCATCTTACATTAAGAATTAAGCAAGATTTGACTGATTAAACATATGTATGCTCTATCACGGAGTATAAACTTGGTTGCCATGGTAACTCTAACAATGAATATTGTCGCTATAACGCGTTACATGAATGCTTTTCAAATGCTGAAATATAATATTTATATCCCGGCGAGGATACTAGAGCATATTTATCTACAAAACAACCTGTTTTATCATTGCAACAGCATTTAAATATTACATTACTTGGAATTTCTACCAAATTTGGACCAAAAAATCACATGCTACTTAATATGCATAGATATGCAAATGAGCTAATTAGCATACTGATTTATTTTATCGAATGTCAATCCATTAGCTCTAATTTGGTACCAAGTTTGTCAACTTCTGATAAGAATTGGGCAAGATAAGACTGATTTAAACTTTCTACCTATTACTTTTGAAAATATAGACGGTTGCCATGGAAACGGTAACCATGTATATAGTGGGAATGAGTTTATTCGTGGGAACAAAAATTCTTTGCATTCTACTGACCTTAGGGAACAATTTGGCACCCATGAAAATTTGTCCTGGTGGGGGTGCATGGTGGACCCCACTCGCTCCCGGCCTAAATGCTTTGACATCTCAAGCCCTGCCACCCAATTGAACCAATCGGGGTAATATGCATCGACGGTCCGACTCGTACTACTTTTCCTGGGCAGGCTTAGAATCTCTAAGCAGTTTACCAGAAGCCAACTGCGGTCGGTTTCAGCTCTGCGTGGAATCATCATGTAGCCCAGCCTATTTCTGCAAGCCCCAATGGGCGAGGGCCAAAATGGAATGAAGCAGTTTAATGTATACATGTGGAAATATCCAGTTTCTATTGCGCAATAAACCAGTTTATCATATTTGATACAAAATACAATTATTTATTTGCTACGTTTTTATTAAAATTCTTTAGTTGCGGGCTAGGGTTTTCCAAAGACTTTGTTCGCTATGAAAGGCAGCATATTTTCCCCTTTATGATTACGATCCTGGAAAACAAACAACTAATACAAGCGAAGATTATGCACATTTTATGATATTCATCTTTTCGGCCGGACAGGTTATCATAACGAAAAATACACCTATGCAAATAAAATAAAACAAATAACGCCAAAACCCGAGCGAGCGTTTTTCAGATGCAAAATTTCAATGTATTCCCTATTTTTGCACAAAATACAAACTTTGAGTACTTTGTTAAACCGTCTCGATTAAGCGGTTCGCACGAGTACCTACAATCTTTGTTTGTTTGTTTTGGAGTTTATTTGCTTGTTTGATTTGAGGTTTAACGTCCCCGTCAACACTGTAAAGGTCATTTTGGAGACGTTGCTTCCTATTTTGTGGGACCTTTACCCGCCATCGAGATGAAATGACATCTCAAGCCCTGTCGCCCAATGAAACCAATAGGGTTTATTAGCATGGACGGTCCGCCTCGCACCGCGTTTCCTGGACAGGCTTAGATCCTCTAAGCGGTTTACCAGTACTAGTGTGCGGGCCGGATTCAGCTCTGCGTGGAGCATCATGCAGCCCATATATTTTTGGAGCTAAACGGCCCAGTCAACACTATTTTAGGTCATTTTTGAGCCGGTCAGTCTACCTAGCCACACTTTTCCTGTGCAGGCTTATACGTAAGCGATTAACCAGTACAGTGCACATTCTTTCGCCAGAAACTGACAACTGCCCTTCTTGAATCAGCGGAAGTGAGAGAATGACCGTAGAAAAGATTTCTTGATCAATCTCTATACGAAAGAATGTTGCCGACCCCGTCAGGTATCGAACCTGCGTCCTCCTGATCACCAGTCAGACGCGCATCCGACTGAGCTAGGTACCAAGGCCTTCGTACCTACAATTTACTTGCCCCCGCCCATAGGGGCTTGAAGAAATATATGGGCTGCATGATGCTTCCACGCAGAGCTGAATCTGGCCCGCACACTAGTACCGGTAAACCGCTTAGAGGATCTAAGCCTGTCCAGGGACCGCGGTGCGAGGCGGGACCGCCCATGCTAATAAACCCTATTAGGTTCATTGGGCGACAGGGCTTGAGATGTCATTTCATCTCAATGTCGGGTAAAAGTCCCACAAAATTGGAAGCAACGTCTCCAAAATGACCTTTACAGTGTTGACGGGGACGTTAAACCTCAAATCAAACAAATCAAAACCTACAATCTACGTTTGACAGCAGAATATAAAAAATAAAATAAGGTTTACTCCCGTAAACACCAATTTATATTTACTTGTCATCTGGGATCATTAATTTCATTGCTGAGCTTTGAACATATTTAAGGGTCACTGATGACACTTTGGTTTGTAGGAGGTACATGTAAGTCAAAACCATTAACCCTAAAGATCACAGTCATGCTCTGCCGTCCGTTGTTACTTAAAACGTCATTGTTGGAAACAGAATGGATCAAGATAAGACTTCTTCTATAGGAGCAGTCTGATCAGGGCCTAATCTGTTTGCTTTTGTTTGTTTGTTTGTTTGATTTAAGGTTTAACGTCCACGTCAACACTGTATAGGTCATTTCCAATTTTGTGGGACTTTTGCCCGGCAATGAGACGAATCGACATCTCAAGCCCTGACGCTCAATGAAACCAAAACAGTTTATAAGCAGCGTTTTGCCTGGGCAGGCTTTGATCATCTAAGAGGATTACCTGTACTCGTGTGCGATCGGTTTCAGTCAACTCTGCGTGGAAGCGTCACGCAGTCCGTCTATTTATTCAAGCCCCGATGGGCGGGGGCCAGCCCGTTTGCAAGTATATATTCAGCAGATGACAAAACAGGCGGTATATTTAGATGCAGTTTTTCTCGGCATCTTAAGGGTTGAATGATTGGTGTTTTGTATTTGGAGTTTAACGGCCCAGCCAACACTATTTTAGGTCATTTTTGAGCCGGCCAGTTTACCTATCCACACTGAAAACTCCATCTAAAATAAACTGTCATCGAGATAAATACAAACATAATCAAAGATCATAATCAGACACCGCATCTCTCTCTCTCTCTCTCTCTCTCTCTCTCTCTCTCTCTCTCTCTCTCTCTCTCTTCTCTCTCTCTCTCTCTCTCTCTCTCTCTCTCTCTCTCTCTCTCTCTCTCTCTCTCAGTCTCTCTCTCGCTCACCAAAGTCGTTAAAAATGGTACTAGCTGCTCCTCGCTTGGCACTCAGATTTACGGGGTAGAGCTAGGACTGGTCGATCCAGTGTCAGGATAATGTGACTGGGTGTGGTATCATGTAATGTGTCTGGGACATGATACTTCAGTGAGACAGCACTATAAACGTGAGCATTGAGCTCGCTGTCGCAACCAGACACCGTCGTGATATGACTGAAAAATTATTGAAAGCGACGTTAAACCCGAAACACACACACACACACACTCTCTCTCGCTCTCTCTCTCTTCATTCCGTATAATAAATACAGAAATTCAGTGACGGATTGTGAGTACGCTTCACATTATGCGAGTGCGCTTCACATTAGGCTTAGGTCACATACTAACTTGTGTCAAAGCTTGGTAGTCACGTAGTAGAAAGTTTCTAATCTATCCGCAACTCTCTGGCATTCGGCTATGAATGAGTGCCTGCTCAATTTGTAACAACCCAACTAGCACGCATCAGCTGGCCAATGTCGAGCCGACAGCGACACGACGAAATAAGCTGCTGTACTCAAGTTCTTATAGAATGCTAAGTTCTTATAGAATGCTTATAGAATGCAATCGGTTCGTATTGCATTGATTGTGATCGACCTAATTTTATCACAGTCTATAGAAGGCACCAGAATTCAACCGGTTAATTTCCCAATCTGCCATTTTAGGGATTTTATTCGAGTCAGAGGCAAACCGGGAAGATCGCCTTTAAGCTCGAGACAGAATCACAATGGACCCGCGGGATCAAAACTGCATGTCATTCGTTTTTCTTTTTTTTTATGCCCCCAACTTCGAAGAAGTTGTGGGGGCATATTGGTTTTGCCCTGTTCGTCCGTCCGTCCTTCCGTCCTTCCGTCCTTACGTCCGTCCCACTTTTTACTGCATAGCATAACTTTAGAACCATGGGTGCTAGGTTTTTGAAATTTCATATATGGATTCCTCATGAAAAAATAATTGACCCGTGTTTTTTTTCTCGTCAGGATTATGCCCCTTTTTTGAGTTATGCCCCTTTGCAAAAAATACTATGAAATCTTGTAAGCAAGATATCTCAAAAACTGTTTGAGCTATTGCCCTGAAACTTTACATGCTGGTTGGGGATGATGAGTAGATGAACTGATTAACTTTTGAAAAAAATCCGAAATTTTTTTCTTGAGTTATGGCCCTTTGAAATTTTTCGCGTTTTAAGTTTGTAAGCAAGATATCTAAAAAAACTATTTGAGGTTTTTCCCCGAAACTTCACAGACTTGTCGGGGATGATGAGTAGATGAACTGATCAACTTTTGAAAAAAATCCGATTTTTTTTCTTGAGTTATGGCCCTTAGATTTTTTTCGTGTTTTCAGCTTGTAAGCAAGATATCTCAATAATTGTTTGAGCGATTGCCCTGCAACTTTACAAGCTGGTTTGGGATGATGTGTAGATGAACTGATTAACTGTTGAAAAAAAATCCTATATTTTTTTCTTGAGTTATGGCCCTTTGAAATTTTTCGCGTTTTAAGTTTGTAAGCAAGATATCTCAAAAACTATATGAGGTTTTTCCCCAAAACTTCACAGACTGGTTGGGTATGATGAGTAGATGAACTGATTAACTTTTGAAAAAAATCCAATTTTTTTTTCTTGAGTTATGGCCCTTTGATTTTTTTCGTGTTTTCAGCTTGTAAGCAAGATATCTCAAAAATTGTTTGAGCTATTGCCCTGAAACTTTACAGGCTGGTTGGGGATGATGAGTAGATGAACTGATTAACTTTTGAAAAAAAATCCGAAATTTTTTTCTTGAGTTATGGCCCTTTGAAATTTTTCGCGTTTTGGCGTCCTTCCGTCCTTACGTCCGTCCCACTTTTTACTGCATAGCATAACTTTAGAACCATGGGTGCTAGGTTTTTGAAATTTCATATATGGATTCCTCATGAAAAAATAATTGACCCGTGTTTTTTTTCTCGTCAGGATTATGCCCCTTTTTTGAGTTATGCCCCTTTGCAAAAAATACTATGAAATCTTGTAAGCAAGATATCTCAAAAACTGTTTGAGCTATTGCCCTGAAACTTTACATGCTGGTTGGGGATGATGAGTAGATGAACTGATTAACTTTTGAAAAAAATCCGAAATTTTTTTCTTGAGTTATGGCCCTTTGAAATTTTTCGCGTTTTAAGTTTGTAAGCAAGATATCTAAAAAAACTATTTGAGGTTTTTCCCCGAAACTTCACAGACTTGTCGGGGATGATGAGTAGATGAACTGATCAACTTTTGAAAAAAATCCGATTTTTTTTTTCTTGAGTTATGGCCCTTAGATTTTTTTCGTGTTTTCAGCTTGTAAGCAAGATATCTCAATAATTGTTTGAGCGATTGCCCTGCAACTTTACAAGCTGGTTTGGGATGATGTGTAGATGAACTGATTAACTGTTGAAAAAAAATCCTATATTTTTTTCTTGAGTTATGGCCCTTTGAAATTTTTCGCGTTTTAAGTTTGTAAGCAAGATATCTCAAAAACTATATGAGGTTTTTCCCCAAAACTTCACAGACTGGTTGGGTATGATGAGTAGATGAACTGATTAACTTTTGAAAAAAATCCAATTTTTTTTTCTTGAGTTATGGCCCTTTGATTTTTTTCGTGTTTTCAGCTTGTAAGCAAGATATCTCAAAAATTGTTTGAGCTATTGCCCTGAAACTTTACAGGCTGGTTGGGGATGATGAGTAGATGAACTGATTAACTTTTGAAAAAAATCCGAAATTTTTTTCTTGAGTTATGGCCCTTTGAAATTTTTTGCGTTTTGGCATATTGGTTTTGCCCTGTTCGTCCGTCCGTCCTTCCGTCCTTACGTCCGTCCCACTTTTTACTGCATAGCATAACTTTAGAACCATGGGTGCTAGGTTTTTGAAATTTCATATATGGATTCCTCATGAAAAAATAATTGACCCGTGTTTTTTTTCTCGTCAGGATTATGCCCCTTTTTTGAGTTATGCCCCTTTGCAAAAAATACTATGAAATCTTGTAAGCAAGATATCTCAAAAACTGTTTGAGCTATTGCCCTGAAACTTTACATGCTGGTTGGGGATGATGAGTAGATGAACTGATTAACTTTTGAAAAAAATCCGAAATTTTTTTCTTGCGTTATGGCCCTTTGAAATTTTTCGCGTTTTAAGTTTGTAAGCAAGATATCTAAAAAACTATTTGAGGTTTTTCCCCGAAACTTCACAGACTTGTCGGGGATGATGAGTAGATGAACTGATCAACTTTTGAAAAAAATCCGATTTTTTTTCTTGAGTTATGGCCCTTAGATTTTTTTCGTGTTTTCAGCTTGTAAGCAAGATATCTCAATAATTGTTTGAGCGATTGCCCTGCAACTTTACAAGATATCTCAATTACTGTTAGGGACAAGCAGTGTTAGGGTCAAGCAGTTGGGGGCATTGTGTTTCATAAACACTGGCTCTAGTTTTTTTCTTTTTTGTCTCTTGTAATTATAACTCGTCAGTGAGCATGTGGGTAAGAGCACTACCGCTTTATCATCAGGTCTCTCATCGCTGTAGGTCTATCACCGTTGTAGTTTCGAGCCTGGCTCGAGTCTCATGTAACGGAAGGTCAGGCGGCTTTACTCCGGGTACTCCAGTTTTTGCCCTTCTCTAGTTGACAATCGGCTCTAAATTAGGGAAATAGTCTTCAAAGGACCGTAGAAATAATAATAATAATAATAAACAATTCCCCAGTGGCTTCTTTTCAAGTGGATACACATTTTAGATGTAGAAATAAATAATGTTGAGATGATCCCAGCTGATAAAGTCCATTTCCATCTCCTAAGTCCGTTTTCCGTCCTAGTGAAAAATGTCTATTAGTAAATATAAGAAAAAAAAATCGAAAATACGATATACCCTTAACTAAACTGAGGAAATATTTGTTGTGGATCAAATCCTGTGATATATGATTTCAAACATCTTAAAAATGAAAAGATATTAGGTACTTTTTATCAAAACAAAATAGCTCTTGCTAAACAAAAAAATATTTAGAATCGAAAAGATGATCAAACATGATCGGAAATAGAAAAAAAAAAAAAAAAAAAAAAAACACTTGTAAAATAGTCTGGATACTCCAATGAACACAATTCTTAGGTCCCTTTTGCTGATCTTATTAGTCTATGAAAAAAAAAAATAATACATAATATAATGGAAAAAAATCGAAAGAACAAAATCTCTTCTGGTTCAGCTAACAATATGTGGCAGCGTTTTGAAAGAGTTCAACAATTTGCGGAGGAGCCCACCTTTCTCTTCATACTGCCTCTGGTTAAATTGATTGCGGTACCCGTGACCCCTAAAGGGGTACATTTGCAAACAGTGCAGGCCCAGATCAGACGCCACAGAACGCGGCGTCTGATCAGGGCCTCCACTGTGTGCTAAAATTTCAGTCATTTTCCAAATCAATTTTGAAGAAAACACAACCTGACACCCCTAAATTTTGAAATGGACTCCTGCTGTATATAAGGAGGGAGATTCCATTTGGAACAAAAAGGGTTAAATTGGTTGCGGGACCATTGCAGCAATGATTTCTGCTGTCCCTTTAGCTGTTGCAACTGCTGGTGCTATTCCTGATGATGTTAGTGATACATTACGCAGACATGCCTATACAAATACATTGCCACCTTTATCGCCGAAAAAAATGAAAATTTTATGATAAAAAATTGTGATATTTTTCTTATTTCTGCTCTAAAATATAGGTTGTCGGTACTCGTTAGAACCGCCTCACCGAGGTGGTTCTAACGAGTACCCACAATCTACATTTTAGAGCAGAAATAAGAAAAAATAAGGTATACCCCCGAAAACCCCAGTTTTACTATATAAAAGTGGGGTTCAAGGGGGTCAAAATTATACAGGCGTGTTTTCGTGATGTTTAAAATTCGCAAAACTCGAAGAAAAAAAAAGAACAAGAGCACCGCATGCGGGTGCCAACGCTCGGCTTCAAAAATTCTAAGTCGAAAAAGGGGCATAACTGTGCCAAAAATATTTAGAGGGTTACCTCACCTAATAGGTATGAGTTCCCCTTTTCATAATGAACAACTAGCCCGAGTTTCAAGTAAATATGTTCAGTAATGACAGAGATATTACAAAATGTCCAAGGTTTTTGCACGACGACGACGCAAAAATTCTAAGTCGAAAAAGGGGCGTAACTGTGCCAAAATATTTTGAGGGTTACCTCACCTATTGGCATGAGTTCCCCTTTTCATAATGAACAACTAGTCCGAGTTTCAAGTTAATATGTTCAATAGTGACAGAGATATTACAAAATGTTCAAGTTTTTGCACGACGATGACGCAGACGACGACAGAGCTATGACAATACCTCGTCGTTTTCTTCGAAAACAGCCGAGCTTAAAAACTAGCTACAATGCATAATTCTGTGTTTATAATCAACTTTTTGCCGAAGCACGCATTATGAGTGCTAGAAAAGATGTCAATGAACAAGAAGGTATTAGAAAAATGTTACTAAGATGTTGTAAATTGAAAAAGAACCTAATTATGTTCATTCTCTCGAGAAGTATATGAAGCATTACAAACTAAATGGATACAACAAAACAACTGGTCAAGATAAATTGCCTCTCATTGCAAGCAAATAATTATAGATTATAATAATTAAAGGGAAAACAAATTATTGCTATTGAAATTGATGATTATAAAAATGAAGCTGAAAAAAAAAAACAGTATAAAAGTACTTATGCAGTCAGTAAAAACCTTAATATTAAGCATGTATTAATTACATATTGATGCGAAGGGGATAATTATGTAAAAAGAGGATTTTCCAAAAATGATGGAAATATATATATGTATAGGTTTATTTATGAATATTATTTTCTAAATATTTATATTTACAAAATATGAAAACACCTAAAGAAATGAGTATATATAATAGTAACAACATGGAAAACATGGGAAATATGAGGGGGCTTAAAATGAGTATACATAAGCGTAATGGTATGGAAAAAAACATAATGCAGAGGCTTAAAGAAATGAATATTTATAATAATATGAAAAAGAAATTCTTAACTTAATAAATCTCTCAATCTCAACGAAAAAAAAATTGCCAAACACAATTCTATCATAGTCAAGGAAAAAACAAAACAAAAACGATTGCTTGAAAAAAAACAAAAGGAAAACAATATAAAAACAAGAAAAACAAGAAATAAAATGGTTACAAAAATAGTAACGAATACATTAAAAGAAAAAGAACAAGAAAAAAAAAGAAAGAAAAATGAGAAAAGAAGAACATCGAAAGTCAAAACATCCCAATAATAGTTGAAGGCGAAAACACTAATAAGATGGAAAAGGCAATTAAACAGTTTGAGAAAAGAAAACACTTTGTAAATTAATTAAAAGATGGGATAACAAAGATGCAACACTTAAAAATGAAAAAAAACCCCAAAAAAACAATAATAACCAGTTCGAAAAACAAACAATTAGCGGAAATGTTGGAAAGCATACCAAAGACTAAAAAGAAGAGCTGTCACTGTAAGTGACCCAACCCCCCCCCCCGTGGGAGCCAATTTTTATGCTGGTTAAAGTAAATTTTTTGTGACGGACAGACAGACAAACAAACAGACACAGGGCAAAAACTATATGCTCCACCGCCCCGAATTGATTCGAGGGGGGGGGGGGGATAAAAATCTTTTAAAATAGAAATGATTACATGAACTTTGATGTTAGCATCCTTGATGGAAGTGATCCCAAACTATAACTGAAAATACCAAAGCATTGGTATCAAATTTTCTTCCTGATAAATTAAAACAAATACAAACATTCGTTATAGCGTTTATAAAACAATATGAAAAAGAACAAAATGCATTTTTTCAAAACAAATGCAAACGAAATTACCAATGAAAATGATATTGCTGATGCTATAAATGATAGTAAATGATAGTAATAACGAACTTATTAATAGAATAAGTCAATGGATATCAGAAGGTAGTGGATGGATTAATAAATCTGTTGATAAGCATGAAATAGCCATAATTAAATATTTACCATTCCGTGGTTCTTCATATTTGCCTCTACCAGATAAAATAAAAATTACAAAATCATGTATCAATATCCAAATTATAAAGATAATGAATGTTTCAGGTGGTGCCATTTAGCATATCTATTTCCTGCCAAAGTCTCGCCAATCTGGCTTCTAATAATCCGAAATAAAGAAAATCATCACATTAAAAATGAGTTTGAAGATCATAAAATTGAATTAATCGCAACGAAAGGTATTTAAGCTTATGATTATATGGATTCTTTTGAAAAATTAAACGAAACCCAATTAGCTGCAAAAGATAAATTCTTTTCACAATTAACTGATATTAATGTTAGCGAATCTGATTACGAACCTGTTGTCAATGCATGGAAATATTTCAATTGTTATTGCGATTATCATGATCTTTGTTTGAAAAATGATGTTTTAATTATTGCCGATGTTTTTGAAAATATTAGAAAGACATGTATAGAATATTATAATTTACATCCAGCACATTATTTTGTCAATCCTGGATTTTCTTGGGATGTTGTGTTAAAATAAAAACAAACATTAAATTAGAATAAATAACTGATATGGATAAATATCTAATGGTAGAAAAAAAGGCCTGCGTGGTAGCATGAGCTATATAAGCAATAGATATTCAAAAGCATATAATAAATATCTTGATGATTCTCATAAAAATAAAGATTTTTCTTCTTTAATGTATTAAGATGCTAATAACCTTTATGGGTGGGCAATTAGTCAGCCTTTGCCAACAAGCGGATTTAAAGGTTTAAAAAGGATAAATCGAATAATATATTTGAAAAGAAAGAATGAATTGGATATTTAATTGACTGTGATAACGAATATTTCGAAAATTTACATGGCTTACATAATGGTTATCCGTTAGCCCCAGATAAAATAAAAATTACAAAATCATGTATCAATATCCAAATTATAAAGATAATGAATGTTTCAGGTGGTGCCATTTAGCATATCTATTTCCTGCCAAAGTCTCGCCAATCTGGCTTCTAATAATCCGAAATAAAGAAAATCATCACATTAAAAATGAGTTTGAAGATCATAAAATTGTATTAATCGCAACGAAAGGTATTTAAGCTTATGATTATATGGATTCTTTTGAAAAATTAAACGAAACCCAATTAGCTGCAAAAGATAAATTCTTTTCACAATTAACTGATATTAATGTTAGCGAATCTGATTACGAGCCTGTTGTCAATGCATGGAAATATTTCAATTGTTATTGCGATTATCATGATCTTTGTTTGAAAAATGATGTTTTAATTATTGCCGATGTTTTTGAAAATATTAGAAAGACATGTATAGAATATTATAATTTACATCCAGCACATTATTTTATCAATCCTGGATTTTCTTGGGATGTTGTGTTAAAATAAAAACAAAAATTAAATTAGAATAAATAACTGATATGGATAAATATCTAATGGTAGAAAAAAAGGCCTGCGTGGTAGCATGAGCTATATAAGCAATAGATATTCAAAAGCATATAATAAATATCTTGATGATTCTGATAAAAATAAAGATTTTTCTTCTTTGATGTATTAAGATGCTAATAACCTTTATGGGTGGGCAATTAGTCAGCCTTTGCCAACAAGCGGATTTAAAGGTTTAAAAAGGATAAATCGAATAATATATTTGAAAAGAAAGAATGAATTGGATATTTAATTGACTGTGATAACGAATATTTCGAAAATTTACATGGCTTACATAATGGTTATCCGTTAGCCCCGGAAAAACTTGTTGTTAATGACGAATGGATATCACCTATTTGCAAAAATATTAAAGAAAAATTTAATCTTGCAAGCGACAGAACAACCAAATTAATCTTGAATTGCATCTAGAACCTGTTATGAAACTCACACAAATTCATAGAGTCCTTCGTTTTCATGAAAGCTTTTGGTTGAATCGTTAAATTGGCTATACTACTAATAAAAAAAGAAAGCAAAGAATGATTTTGAAAAAGATTTTTTAAATTGATGCATAATTCTGTTTTCGGAAAAACAATGGAAAATTTAAGAAAAAGAATTGAAGTTAGACCAACCATTTTAGAACGCTAATTTCATATCTGGCAAAATGTTTAATGAAAATTTATTCGCAATTAATAGAATTAAAGCACAATTAGTTTTAAACAGACCTATTTATGTTGGAATGACTATTCTTGAATAATCTAAATTGTTAATGTATAATTTCAATAACAATTACATGTTAAACAAATACGATAAAAAGATCATTAAATTAATGTTTACAGACACGGATAGTATACTTTATGAAATAAAAACTGAAGACGTCTATGCAGATCTATTAAAAACAATGGCCTATTTGAAAATCAGGGTGAGGGTTAGGATCCCGTAAAGTTAGCTTAAACCCACCAGTAATTTTTTCTGACCGTTTGAAGTCGATGCTTTTGCTGTGGTTCCTTCATGTGTTGTGTTGGTGGTTCTGATTCTTTCTCTAATCATATATGTTGTTATGTTGATGATTTTGATTCTTCCCCCTTGTTGGCAGTTCACTTTTGGTTACGTTTGTTCTTCCAGTTTAATGTTTGTCATGTTGGTGATTCTGATCCTTTCCCCCATTATGCACATTGCTTCGTTTCAGTTAGGTTTGTTTTCTGAGCCACCACCTGTTTGGGAAAGAGCTGCTGACTCGGCATATTTGTTGTCCGTTCTGTTTACTGCCATCACTCCATGCTTCGACTTCTTTCCCAAGTGATATTGGGGTAAGAATTTGGGATCTAGCTGTATCTGTTTCTGATCGTTTCTGTTTTTAATTTTAATAACAGCGATTATCCAAAAATGGTAAGTTCTTCTTTGGTGAAAATAAAAATGTTATTGGGAAAATAAAAGAAGAAGCTGCAGGAAACCCCAAAACAGAAATATTGTCATGCGTACTGAACAAATTATTTGTCTAAATCGCTTATATTATTTTGTTTTGGGTAGCCAATTGACCATTTTGTGGGAAAGTAACTGGCTTTTAATTGGCTTTAAATTATATCGATTCCTGATCACTGCATTCTCTTCTACTTAGAAGTAAAACGTATTCTTTTTGTGTTGATAGTAAATATTTTAAAGAATGTAAAAGCAGTGTTGAAGGAATATTGTTAAAAACAATTGGTGATTACAAAAATACTTTATCTAATTCCTCCCAAATGATGCATTCTATGAACACAATTAGATCAAATAAACATTCAGTTAAAAGTTATGAAATCAATTTGTTTTGATAACAAAAGATATATTTTAGAAGATAGTAACACAACATTAGCCTGTAGCCACAAACATATTTCTGGTTGACTTCGTAACCTTCTAACTACTGATGATATTATAGTAGGCAATAGGGCATGTTATTTTTAAAGACGTTGGGGCAAGATAAGATTTATTTTAATGATGCTGGACCTGGAATCAGTTCGGGAAAACTGTTTGGCTGATTTTTACGGGGTGAGCCAAAACTCTCCTTTCCTATACTACTATCCCACATTTCGTTGCTTTTTTAAGTGTACAGTCTAGTGCCGCTTCCGATTTGGCGACTGTCCGGTTATACAGTATGTTAATCAAGTCATTCTATATACCTATGTTTTGGAGTAGAAATAAGAAACATAATGTAAAGCTCTGTAAACCCCAGTTTTCTCTACCTAAAGTGGGGTTTAGAGAGGTACTCATCATATGGACTTGCTATAGTGATGTTTCCATTAACGTCTAGTTGTTTCATGTTTGTGTTTCTTTCCCTTGGTGTCTCTGATGGGAGCTGTGGGTTAATTGCATCGATTCCTGATCAATGCATTCACCTCATATTTTGTTAACGTGATTGGTTAATATTTTGACCTCTAACGAGCTCGTTTTCCTATCGATGTGCCTTGGGAAGTTTGCAGATGTCGTCTAGGTATGTTGTATAGAAACTTATGCATTTTTGTTTGTTTTTTTGAAGTTTCACTATATTTAGATCATATCGAGTCGGTCAGTTTACCTAAACACACTTTCTGGGATGGTTAACACATAAGCAGTACAGCGCACATTCTTTCGTCAGAAGATTTCAACAACCCTTCTTAAATTGGCGGAAGGGAGAGAATGATTTAACAAAGATTCAATGACCAATCTCGAAAAATGAATTTTGCCGACACGGCATGTACCTGGTTAGTTGAGTATCCGACCGAGCAACCGGTTTCGGTTCCAAAGCAGGTAGAAAAATCTGGTTTTCAAAGGAATAACCGGTTATAAACAATGCATTTTTCTTGCCATTTTTTCAAAGGAGATACTGTCCGAAACTTCAATACAATACAGAAGCTTTATTCTGCATTCAACATACAAAATATGCGTTTAGCCTACATAAAATATCAAACATAATAGGAAAATGAAAGTTAAAACATGCATTAGAGCAGTTAAAATGTCATGCGCGCACATTGTTACATATCATATAGCGCACACAAAATGCAATAATTTCATAGAAAAATACACAAAAAACCTAGATACGTTAATAATAATAATAATAACTGACCACACCCATCAAGGCTTGGAGAAATAACTTGGGCTGCATGAAGGTTCCACGCACATGCGTACTGGTAAACCGTTTACAAGGCCTAAACCTGCCCAGGTACGAGTCGGGTCGTTCATGCATATAACCCCTATTGATTTCATTGGGCGGCAGGAACTGAGATTTCATTTCATTTTAATGTCGGGTAAAAATCCTACAAAATTGGGAGCATGACCTGAATTTCGTTGACGGGACGTTACACTCAAATCAAACAAGCAAACATACTTTAATAATAATGAAAAAAAATGTATTGCTATCACGGTTTGGGCGTCGACCTGAATAAGACTCTTAAACGCTTGAACGGGCCTCCTTAGCATAGTGTATAAGAATCTTTAGTTCTCTCACAGCTGTGGTTCGGGCCTGGCTCGGATCACATTTGAGACGCTAAGTTCAGGGGTTTTTTTTCTCCGGGTATTCCGGGTTTCGCCCAGGTCTGTTTAAAGATCGATTCGATGTAAATGAACTAATCTTGAAAGGACCGTAAAACCAAAAAAGAAAATAATAATAAAAAAAAATAACGCGGATTGTCTGCATGACCTTAGTCACCGTGTTAGTGTTACGAACCGCATTTCCCCCACTTCAGTTATGTACCTTGGTATACTATATGCATAGGCAACTGCGACGTTCGCTCAGTAGATAGAGCATTGGGCTCTCCCCCGAGTGGCATGGGTTCGAATCCCACCGCAGGCGGGATTTTTCTTCAGCTATGCTTCATTTCTTTGTTACAGCTTTCATGTTGTAAGACTTAGTTGTTTATGTGACGTAAATCACTCTCACGCGCAAGTGTTCTTTAACCGATTCAGTACCAGAAACTCCCAAAAGGGTACCTTGGCAAACAGTGCAGACCCAGATCAGACGCCGCAGACCGCGGCGTCTGATCAGGGCCTACATTGTTTGCAAAAAGTTAAGCCATTTTCCAAAATTAATTTTGAAGAAAACACAACCTGACATCCCTCAATTTTGAAATGGACTACTGCTAAAAGATTTAAGCAAAAAGTGTAAACTCGAAACAGTTTTATGCCTCATTTAAAGGGATGGGATTGGTGTCATTATTTATATTTATAAAAACATCCGTGTCTTTTAATGAGACCTAGCCATGCGATTGGCATTATTCATATTTACAGAAACATTCGTGTCTTTTAATGAGACCTAGCCATGGGATTGGCATTATTTATATTTACAAAAACAGTCTTGTCTTTTAATGAGAACTAGCCATGGGATTGGCAGTATTTATATTTACAAAAACATTCGTGTCTTTTAATGAGAACTAGCCATGGGATAGGCATTATTTACATTTACAAAAACATTCGTGTCTTTTAATGAGACCTAGCCAACGGATTGGTTTCATTATTTACATTTACAAAAACATTCGTGTCTTTTAATGAGACCTAGCCATGGGATTGGCATTATTTACACATTTACAAAAACATTCTTGTCTTTTAATTAGACCTAGCCATGGGATTGGTTTCATTATTTACATTTACAAAAACATTCGTGTCTTTTATTGAGACCTAGCCAACGGATTGGTTTCATTATTTACATTTACAAAAACATTCGTGTCTTTTAATGAGACCTAGCCATGGAATTGGCATTATTTACATTTACAAAAACATTCGTGTCTTTTAATTAGACCTAGCCATGGGATTGGTTTCATTATTTACATTTACAAAAACATTCGTGTCTTTTAATGAGACCTAGCCATGGGATTGGTTTCATTATTTCTATTTACAAAAACATTCGTGTCTTTTAATGAGACCTAGCCATAAAACTGATCCGAATCGACACTGCCTGATTCGGATCAGTTCTATGGCTAGGTCTCATCTGGGTCTAAACTGTTTGCCAACATGCTTTCGATTTATTTTAGTATTCAATTACACAAAAAAAAACGTCCTGTTCTTTAAGCAAACATTGTAGAGTCGGATCAACGGCTAGGCCTAGTCTGGCTCTACCGTGTTTGTCAACTTGCTTACGATTTATTTCATTACTTAAAATTTCACAAAAAATTAAGCAAACCGTGTGGCCTCGGGTCAGTGGCTAGGTCTCATCTGACTCTACACTGTTTGCTAACGCGCTTTCGATTTATTTCAATATTTATTTTTAAAAAATTCTTAAAGCAAGCAGTGACTAGGTCTCACCATGCTAACGCGCTTTCGATTTATTTCATTAACTGTTTAAAAAAACAACAACTTCGTTTTCTTTAACCAAACAGTTGATCAGTCTCATCTGGGTCTACACTGTTTGCCAATGTACCCCTTAACGGACACCAGACATAGAAATCATGGCAAAGCCCAGACTTCAGAATCTTGTCTGTGATCAGTGCTATCCAGCTAAATAAAAGACAATGTGATGATACTACGTTTTTCTTTGTAAACTATTTGTTTGCCCTGATCAAGGCCGTTTGTCAATATCCATCCGAGGTTCATGAAATATAGGTCATACTGACCTAGATATATTTTAGGTAAATCATAGGGTCACATGGAACTAATAACCCAGGAATGGCATTTCTCCATCAAATAGTATTCAAGATAATAGGTAAAATCACTGAACCATGAAATATAGGTCACGATGACCTTGATATATTTTGAGGTCAATCATGGGGTTACATGGAACTAATAATCCAGATATGACATTTCTGCATCAAATAGTATTCAAGATAATAGCCAAAATCAGTGAACCATGAAATATAGGCCACAGTGACCTAGATATATTTTGATGTCAATCATCGGGTCACAGGGAACTAAAAACCCAGGTATGACATTTCTGAATCAAATAGTATTCAAGATAATAGGCAAAATCACTAATCCAGGAAATATAGGTCACACTGACCTAGATGTATTTTGAGGTCAGTCATGGGGTTACATGGAGCTAATAATCTAGGTATGTCATTTCTGCATCAAATAGTATTCAAGATAATTAACAAGAGCAATGAACCATGAAATATAGGTCACAGTGACCTAGATATATTTTGAGGTTAATCATCAGGTCACATGGAACTAATAACCTAGGTATGACATTTCTCCATCAAATAGTATTCAAGATAATAGGCAAAATCACTGAACCATGAAATATAGGTCACATTGACCTAGATATTTTTTTGCAGTCAATTATCAGGTCACAGGGAACTATTAATCCAGGTATGACATTTCTGAATTAAATAGTATTCAAGATAATTGGCAAAATTCACTGAACCATGAAATATAGGTCACAGTGACCTTGATATATTTTGAGGTCAATCATGGGATCACATGGAACAAATATCCCAGGGATCACATGGAACAAATATCCCAGGTATGACATTTCTCCATCAAATAGTCTTCAACATATAAGGCAAAATCACTGGACCATGAAATGTAGGTCACCATGACCTTCACCCTTTTACACTTGACCCAATGTCACTTAGTTGACTGAAGTATAATTGTGTCTATAACTTGTTACCATAATGGAAAGGTATACAACAAATTACAAAGGTGTCATAGATTTTGCCCTAGCCTCACCCCATCCCAATTCCCAGGCATGAACCCAGGGCGTGTAGTCTTGGAATCTCAGAAGATATTCCCAGGTATCCAAGTTGTAAATATGAATGCTTTGTGATGAGTGACTGTTGAGATAAAAGCATTTCAAAAACTATAACACAGTTTTACAAAGGTGTTCTAGATTCTGACCCCTAGTCCCACCCGGGGCATGAACCCATAGGTCTGTTCTCTTTGAACATCAGAAGACCCGCACCCCCAGGTACTTAAGTTCCAAATATGAGTGCTCTGTGATAAGTGACTGTTTAGATATAAGCATTTGAAAAACTTTAACGCAGCGTGACGGGAACGCAAACGCACACTCGCACACAGACGACCGAGGTGACAACAATAGCTCCATGTACTTCGTTCAGGCGAGCTAAAAATCAACGAAAAAACAACAATATCAAAATTAAATATTTTCACGTATGTTCACCCCTATTTTTGTAAGCTATGTTGATCTAGATCAGAGGGCTTCTTCGAATCAATCTCATCTGGATCTACACCACCAACAAACAACACACAAACAACAACAAAAAAACAAGAGGCCCATGGACCACTATACTAACCAGAGCTCAGGTGCGCACTGCCCAATGGCAGCCGTGTAGTTTAACATGATATCATATTAATCTACCAATTATAAAGTCTCCCAAGTGAACCCCCATATCCAAATGAGCACCCATCTGGACTCATTATCTGAAACAATAGGCCTTTTTTGAAGTAGAGGATGTAGGGCATGGACCCAGTCGAGCCCTGGTTGGTATCACTAAATTCGTCTTATCACAAGGAACAAGACTATATATGGTGTATCAGTGGGGATCTGTATGTCGGGGATATAAGGCCTCTTATACGGTGGAGGGGTTGGAGCATGCCCTGTTGATCCCAGGAAAGCCCAAGATTATTGTCCCTAAATGTGTCTTATCATAAGGACCAAGAATATATACGGCTTATGGGTGGGGATCTGAACGGTTTCTGATATTCGAGATCCTTAAGCTTCTATGAAGTGGAGAGGAGAGGAATGGCCCATGCGGACCCCCCAAGTTGGTGTACTATTCATAAGGAACAAGAACATAAATGATTATGGGGTGGGAATTTGAATGGTTTCTGAAATATATGGCCTTTTAAAGTGGAGGGGGCGGGCACATTGCCCCTGCACAAAGTGACCCCCAGGCTGGTATGATTCAACAAGTCTTATAAAAAGGAACAAGAATATTATAGTCTGAATGATTTCTGAGATATATGGCTTTAAATGAAGTGAAGCAGTGGGGCATGGCCCGGGTACCCTGGAGAACTCCCAAGATAGTGTTATTTGAATGCGTCTTATCATAAGGAAGATGAATATATAGTTTAGAGGTGGGGCTCTGAACAGTTTCTGAGATGTATGGCCTTTTGTGAAGTGGTGGGATGGGGCTAGGCCCTAGCTTGACCCGGGAGACCTCCAGGTTTGTGTCAATGAATGTGTCTTATCATAAGGAACAACAATATATATGGTTTAGAGGTGGGGATCTGTAAGGTTTCCGAGATATTGGGTCTTTCATGAAATGAAGGGGTGGGGCACGACTCCGGCACATCCCGGGGGACCCCAGGTTTGTGTCACTGAATGCGACTCTACACTGTTTTCGATTTATTTCAAATATTTATTTTTACAAAAACTTCGTTTTCTTTAAGCAGACAGTGACTAGGTCTCATCCGGTCTACAATGTTTGCTAACGCACTTTCGATTTATTTCATTATTTATTAAAAAAAAAAAAAAAAAAAAAACTTTGTTTTCTTTAAGCAAACATTGGATAAGTCTTATCTGGGTCTACACTGTTTGCCAATGTACCCTTTAATGGACGCCAGACATGGAAATAATGGCAAAGCCTAAACTTAAGAATCTCGTCTGTGATCAGTGCTTTCCAACTAAATAAAAAACAGTGTGATGATACGTTTTTTCTTTGTTAACTGTTTACCCCGATAACCCAGCTGGCACTCAACGTTGAACTAACGTTGAAACAACGTTGAAAACGTTGTTTCAACGTTAGTTCAACGTTGAGTCAACGTTTTGTGCCTGCAGGGTAAGAGCCGTTTGTCAAGAACCATCAGAGGTTCATTTTTTTTTTTTTCAAACACTGGTCGCATATCAAAATATTGTCGTTTTCAAGAAACCCAATCAGAACCCACAACCTTGCTATGACTTGGAGCAGAAATGATAAAAATGTGTGCCTTCCCCTGAAAACCTTTTTACAAGGAAATATTCTGCGTGTTTTCCCAAATCAATTCTTCCTAAATAATCTTAAAAATACGTTTCATTACCTGCGTTTTAACCTTATCCTGCTGTTCTTGACAACCCCTATTTTTGCAAGCTGTGTAGTTCTAGATCAGAGGGCTTTTTCGAATTCATCTGATCTGGATCTACACCAACAACAAATAACAAACAAACACAACAACTCCCAACAAAAAATCAACGAAGAAACAACAACATCAAAATTAAATGTTTTCACTTATGTTAACCCCTATTTTTGCAAGCTGTGTAGATCTAGATCAGGACCGTCCATGCTTATAAACCCTAGTGGTTTCATTGGGGGACAGGGCTTGAGATGTCATTTCATCTCGATGTCGGGTAAAAGTCCCACAAAATTGGAAGCAACGTCTCCAAAATGACCTTTACAGTGTTGACGGGGACGTTAAACCTCAAATCAAACAAACAAACACGATCTAGATCAGAGGTCTTCTTCGAATCCATCTGATCTTGATCTACAACAAAAAAAAAAAAAATCAACGAAAAAACAACATCAAAATTAAATATTTTGAAAACATTTTTGCAAACTATGTAAATCTAGGTCAGAGGGCTTCTTCGAATCCATCTGATCTGGATCTACACCAACAACAAAAAACTAATACTCAATAACAACAAAAAACAGCGAAACATTACGAGAACACGCTATCTAAATATATTGAACATTTTACCTCCAAAAATTGAAAATTTTCTGATGAAAAATTTCGATATTTTTCTTATTTCTGCTCGAAACATAGGTTGTGGGTACTCGTTAGAACCGCCTTGCTGAGGCGGTTCTAACGAGTACCCACAGCCTAGGAATAAGGAAAATAATGTATACCCCTGCAAACCCCAGTTTTACTATATAAAAGTGGGGTTATAGGGGGTCAAAATTATATAGGCGTGTTTTCGTGATGAAACCTACATCAAAATTAAATATTTTCACTTATGTTGACCCCTATTTTTGAAAGCTCTATGATTCTTACTGACAAATCCAACCGTGTGCTAATTGCTTATCAATATGGGTGGGGCGAATGCACATACTCGAAAAGTCCTTGAGAGAATCTGGAGCATGCGCAGCGCAACGGTCAACATCAAAGGAATGCTCTTAGCAGGGATCAACCACTAGCAATAAGCTCAGGAGCTGATAATGGGGTCTAGGGATGATATTGCGGGACGATGACGAAAACTCCATGTGATAAAATCTAGAAGTAGCGCCACAAAAGTTGGATGAACACTTTTATTGTCGATTTTCTTTAAAAGGGTGATATAAGTCCTAAACGGATTATAAGGAACGCGTATCGGAATGTTAAGAACTAAGATATTAGTTTAATAGCGTGACAGAAGATGGATTTACGCTTATATTGAAGATGACAACAAAGCTTGGGATATGTGTTTAGACAAAAAGGTCTTTAAGATGCCTTGGTTATCTCTATTGAACAAACATTAAGGCTCACACCCATCGCATATGAGAAAGAATGAGTGCATTACGAAAACACGCCTATTCAAATACATAGTAAATTTTATCGCCTAAAAACAACAATTTTCAGATGAAAAATTGTGAGATTTTTCTTATTTCTGCTCAAAATATAGATTGTGGGTACTCGTTAGAACCGCCTCATCGAGGCGGTTCTAACGAGTACCCACAATTTATATTTTGGAGCAGAAATAAGAAAAATAAGGTTTACCCCTGTAAACCCCAGTTTTACTATATAAAAGTGGGGTTCGAAGGGGTCAAAATTATATAGGCGTGTTTTCGTGATGGAGCTGTGAATCAAAAGAGGTCCAAAATGATGTTTGCTCCAAAGAGCTCCGAAATGATGCTTCGATCCGAAGGGGTCCCGAATGATGCTTCGATTTGAGGTATCATTTGGGACCTGGGCTCATTTAGAACATATATATATATACTACTTACATCTTACCGTCTAGTAGATTATTGACCCGGGAGTAGCATCGCGTGAACACGTCCGTGAAATGAACACCCCCGTACACCCCACTTTATATAGAGAAAACTGGGGTGTATGGGGGTATACACTATTTTTCTTATTTCTGCTACAAAACATAGGTTGTGGATACTCGTTAGAACCGCCTCAATGAGGCGGTTCAAACGATCACCCACGACGTATGTTCGCAGTATTTGTAAGAAATATATTACAGCTTTTCATCAGAAAAGTAGCCATTTTGGAGATATGGAAAAATGCACTATGTGTGTTTTCGAACTTGGTCGGAAGTAATTTCCGCCACAGGTTCATCGCGAAAACAGGCCTATACAATTCTGAGCCCCTTAAACCCCACGTTTATATGGTAAAACTGGAGTTTACAGGGGTAAACCTTATTTTTTCTTATTTCTGTTCTAAAATATAGATTGTGGGTACTCGGCGGCTCTAACGAGAACCCACAATCTATATTTGGAGCAGAAATAAGAAAAATATCACAATTTCTCATCTTAATTTTTTTTACGGTGGTAAAATTTACAATGTATTTGTATAGGCGCCGGCCTTGGTAGCTCAGTCGGATGCGCGTCTGACTGGTGATCAAGAGGACGCGGGTTCGAGACCTACCTGGGTCGGCAACATTCTTTCTTGAATACTGACCATGAAATCTTTTCAACGGTCATTCTCTCCCTTCCGCTGATTCAAGAAGGGCAAGTTTCAGTTTCTGGCGAAAGAATGAGCACTGCACAGGTTAACCGCTTACAATTAAGCCTGCCCATGAAAAGTGTGGATAGGTAAACTGACTGACTCAAAAATGGCCCAACTAGTGTTGACTCCAATACAAACAAAAGAAAATTTTGTTTAATAATAAAAAATAAAATAATAAAAATAATTGACCTTATTTATGGAGGGTAACACATTTAGTACTAGTACTTATCTTCCATTTGGCCCTCTTTTCCTGGGTAGGAACCAGTACTAAGCAATGTGGATAAAGTTTTTTGCTCAAGGAAACAACACGTGGCGCTTGCGAGGATCGAACCGGCTACCTCTCGATCTCAAATCCGATGCTTTACCACTGCACCACAGCGCTCCTATGCGGTCTATAGGAGCGTGTTTCAGCTCGGATTTATCTTATTGCTCATGTCACATACATTGTATTACTTACACCTTGGTCAGATAGCCGCCTCGGTAGCTGAGTCGGATGCGCGTCTGATTGGTAATCAGGAGGACGCGGGTTCAATACCTGCCGGGGCCAGCAACATTCTTTCGTGGAGATTGATCATGGAATCTTTTCTCAGGCCATTCTCTCCTTTCCGCTGGTTCAAGAAGGGCAGTTGTCAGTTTCTGGCGAAAGATAGCCTAGCCACTAGGCGTTAAAATGAATACTATGGAATCAAAATCATCTTTTGCACTAAAATGAACAGTGTATAAAAGTTTAGCTAGTCTAGTCTCTCTGGCTCAATTTTAACCGATAAATCCTAAGATTTGAGACTCTACCAAATAGACTCGCCATTACTAAGAAGGTGATAATTTTTTAAACCAATAAAAAATACCAAACAAAATGATCAAACTATTATTATAAAGAGTGTGCACTGTACTGGTTAACCGCTTACGTATGAGCCTGCTCAGGAAAATGTGTATAGGTAAACTGACAGGCTCAAAATGACCTAAAATAGTGTTGACTGGGCCGTTGAACTGCAATACTTACAAACTAATAAACAAAACTCCTTGGTCAGAAGAAAAATTAAGATGCACATAACCCAATTTGTTTTCGATGTTTGTAATTTCAAGATGTGAATAATGATAATTATTTCCATGGAGTGAGTGTGTTTCAGATTTACGTCCCACCAACAGCTAAGGTCAATCGGAGACGGAACCTCGGTTTAAAGATTCAACCGAAAGTCTGGAGAAGCCCGGGATCGATCCTGCAATCCCTGGTTTATCAGGCTAGTAGCATAACCACCACACCACGGAGGCGTCTAATTATTTCCGTGGAACTGTTTTGTCCCATGATTATGTGACCCGGGAACTTTTATTTCAGATGTTCTCAATTTGCTGTTTTATGACCGTACTATGTAGAATAAAGACACAAATCAGACCCCCCAACCACGTTGTCCATTACGAAAACACGCCTATACAAATACATTGTGAACTTTTACACCGAAAAAACGAAAATTTTAAGATGAAAAATCGTGATATGTTTCTTTTAAACCACAGTTTTACTATATAAAAGTGGGGTTCAAGGGGGTCAGAATTATATAGGCATGTTTTCGTGATGCTGATCAGCACCTTTGCTATTGGCTGTCAGGGTAGTACGATTACCAAAGCACACATAAATTATTATTCGAGCTCTAAAACATAGATGGTGGTTACTGGTTAGAACCACATTGAAGAGGCAATTCTAAGGATCACCCACAATCTTTGTTTTGTTATAAAATCTCATTAGACATTGAAAGAGTGCTCTATCTCACAATGGAAATGGACACTTCTCACCCTTTCGCACTCCCACACATTATACCGATACTTTCTTGGCCCCCGCCCATCGGGGCTTGAAGAAATAGATGGGCTGCATAATGCTTCCACGCAGAGCTGAAACCGACCGCACACGAGTACTGGTAAACCACCTTGGAGGATCTGAGCCTGCCCAGGCAAAGCGGTGCGAGTCGGCCCGTCCATGCTTATAAACCCTATTGGTTTCATTGGGCGACTGGGCTTGAGATGTCATTTCATCTCAATGTCGGATAAAAGTCCCACAAAATTGGAAGCAACGTCGTCAAAATGACCTATACAGTGTTGACGGGGACGTTAAACCTCAAATCAAACAAACAAACAAATACCGATACTTTCTAATTTCACAACCAAACAAATCAAACATTCCATATCTGGGACGGGCCTCCGTGGCCTAGTGGATAAGAGCGCTGACTCTTAGTCATTAGGTCTCTCACCGCCGTGGGTTCGAGCCTCGCTCGGGCCACGTGTGAGACGCCAAGTTCTGCAACGGAAGGTCAGGTGGTTTTTCTCCGGGTACTCCGGTTTTCGTCTCTTTGATTAACGATCGGCTCGATATGAGTGAAATAATCTTGAAAGGGCCGTAAAACCCAAACCCAAACCAAAAAAAAAAAAAAAAAATCCATAACTGCAAAAGATGATATTGATACCTGGATGATGCTTCTTCAAATCCATTGAACTCCAGGTCACGTTTCTCATTAATCAAAAACGCCAAAGGAATAGTAGGTTCACTGTTGAATATAATCTGTTTAACGATAGAATGCCTGATTGCAGTATAAACTTAAATTCTAATGCACTAGCGTATGTAACGCGACGTCTGAATGGATAACGTCAAAAATTTGCGACAGTATATTCTGCGATATACTGCCGGAAATCCGACTTCATCTCGTATCGACGCTTTTCATTGGCTGGCATTTAGTTTTAGGCACTTCACAGCGCTTGCAACTTTGTGCAAAATAGTACAATTTTGAATAAAACAACCAATAAGTGCATCAGAATGGGGATAACTGTGTTATTGTTGGAAATTTCGTCTTACGGCGAGGCGTCAGCGGAACCGTAGAAGTAAAACCGCCGAGTTACCTCCCCAAATGACAATTTTACAGTTATCCCCTAACTCAAGACAGATGTAAGTTGCCTCATAAGAACACAATATCTTGCATTTTCTTCTCAACTTTTGCAACTTTCCGAAATCAGCCAGCACCTCTTTGAAACCCATTATACAAGAATCTAGTCGCAAGACTACATGTAGTCTTTTAAATGGTAGTGCAGTCATTCTACAGTATTGTTTTTTTGTTTGTTTGATTTGAGGTTTAACGTCCCCGTCAACACTGTAAAGGTCATTTTGGAGACGTTGCTTCCAATTTTGTGGGACTTTTACCCGACATTGCGATGAAATTACATCTCAAGCCCTGTCGCCCAATGAAACCAATAGGGTTTTTAGCATGGACGGTCCGCCTCGCACCGTGGTTCCTGGACAGGCTTAGAACCTCTAAGCGGTTTACCAGTACTAGTGTGCGGGCCGGATTCAGCTCTGCGAGGAAGCATCATGCAGCAGCCCATATATTTCTTCAAGCCCCTATGGGCGGGGGCTGTCTACAGTATTGTATATGTCATCTTGCGATAATCTCACCTTCTCTCGTTCCAAATGGACATGTTACACTTGATGCAGACCCCTCACCCATTACATTCTTACTCTTCAGTTTGTTGTGGTATTTTACCTGCATTAACGCATTATATGCGGGGAAACACCTAAAGGAGTACTTTGGCAAACAGTGTAGGCCCAGATCAGACGCCGCAGAACGCGGCGTCTGATCAGGGCCTGCACTATTTGCTAACAGAATATTCCGTCCAAAAATAGAATAGAAAAAAATTAAAAAAAGTAGACCTGACATCCCTTATATGACAAATGGACTTGTCCAACATACAGCAATGGAAGAGTCCACTAGTATACAAAGGGTTAATAGGATTTGGACAGTTTACTTTATTTCATGAATCACCGACGGGAATGCGCTGTATATTAAACGTCATAGTATCTGTTTTAGCACCTTTGTGTGACAGAGACTACTGGTCCGTACACAATTTCTAGAGTCCGTACACAATTTCTAGAGCCTTTATACTTGCCATTAGCCTGTACCCTGAGTTTCTGCGTCGTTTTCACTATTGCCGGGTCTTTCTTGAAGAGGCATTTCTTCACACCAACATGTTTCATTGATAATTATCCTACTCTTGTTAGAAGCCTCCGTGGTGTAGCGGCAATGCTTCTCGCCTTGTAAACAAGGGTTCGCAGGATTGATCCCCGAGCTTCTCCAGACTTTCGGGTGAGTCTTTAAACCAAGGTCCCGTCTCCTTATGACATTAGCTGTTGGTGAGACGTAAAACTCAAACACTCACTCACTCCAACTCCTGTTTATTCTTGAAATTCTGCGTATCCAGTAGAAACTTTTGACCGCCCAGTGGCGGCAATGGCCTACTTGCCACCTTTAATGCACGAAACCAGAATTTCCAGAAGTGTTTTGATATGATATAGCAGTCAGATTCTCTAAAAATACACTCGGAGTATGAAGTACAAGCCAATATCGTGTAAAACGATATTCTTTGTCACGGTGGAAGGTGTCGTAGTTCCACCTGTTGCGTGTTGCAGAAATTTCTATTTAGAGAAGTTGGGTTCTTTGATCGACAGAGAGCTGGTTCCAACCATCTTTGACGTCGTTGATGCCCGCATGCACCATTTTGGCCTGTTAAAAATAACAAGAGGGTCAACTGGCCCTGTAGCGCTCACCTGTGTACCAGAAAATCATTAGTGATGTTTAGAATGCCCATCGGAGCTTGAAGAAATATATTGGGCTACATGGTGCTTCCACGCAGAGCTGGAACCGAACGCAGATGAGTGCTGGTAAACAGCTTAGAGGTTCTAAGTCTGCCCAGGAAAAGTGGTGCCAGTTGAACCGTATATGCATTTAATCCCTATTGGTTTCATTGGCCGGCAGAGCTTAAGATGTCATTTCATCTCAATGTAGGAAAAAAAGTCCCACAAATCTGGAAGCAACGTTTCCAAAATGACCTACACAGTGTTGACGGGGATGTTAAACATCAAATCAATCAAGTATCGGGGCCCTGTGGTTTCAGAAAAGAAGATTTGTTAAGTTAATCCATTATAAGTCTATTGGAGTTAAGGAGCCCTGGGGAATGGCCAATTCGGACTACAGGGGCATTGTTTGCAGGATTTATGTAGGAGACCCTTTGACATTGCTACATACTAAATATCTAAGCTCTGGGCCTCATGGTTTCGGAGAAGAAGATTTTTAGCTCACCATAGCCGAAGGCTCCGGGGGAGCTTATAGGATAGGCAGTTGTCCGTCGTCGTCTGCGGCGTCGTCTGCGTCTGCGTCTGCGGCAACACTTTCAAACGACATCTCCTCTGAAGCCACTGGGCCGATTGGGCCCAAATTTTATCTGTAGCATTATTGGGCTGGGGGATTGAAAGTTTGTGTTTTTGAAAATCGGCTCATTAGTTTGGTTGCTATGGCAACTCAGAGTTTCCATAGACTTATAATGGGGAAAATTGAAAATGGCATTTACTGCCAAGCCTCTGCAGATATTTTGACAAAACTTTCATAGAAATGTTCCTTAGGCAATCTACTATCTACCATAAGATTTAAGGCCTACTGCTCATTTTTATTGGTTGCCATGGAAACCAAAATGCAAAAAAATAGAAAAAAAAACTTAAAAAAATCATCTCCTCAGAAACCGAACGCTCTACTAGGCTGAGAGTTTTTTTAAATATTCACCATATTTGCCTTTACAGGTTTTGTGTTTTTTTTTAATAAAATTTGGCTCTTTAGTTTGGTTGCTATGGCAACTTAGATTTTCCATAGACTTATAATGGGGAAAATTGAAAAATGGCATTTGCTGCCAAGTTATTGCAGATATTTTGACAAAACTTTTATAGAAATGTTCCTTGAGTAAATGTCTCTCAGCCATATACTTTAATGCCAACATGGGGGTCCCCAGGTTAAGCCGGGGCCATGCCCCACCCCCTCCACTTCATAAAAGGCCATATAACTCAGAAACCATCCAGATCCCCGCCCTAACACCGTATATATTCTTGTTCCTTATGATAAAATGCATTCAGTGACATCAACCTGGAGGTCCCCCGGGTTGTGCCGGGGTCATGCCCCACCCCCTCCATTCCACAAAAGGCCCAATATCTTGGAAACCTTACAAATCCCCACCCCTAAACCATATATATTCTTGTTCCTTATGAAAATATACATTCACTGACACCAACTTGGGGGTCTCCCGGGGTGCGCCTGGGCCTTGCCCCACCCTTTCTTCTTCACAAAAGGCCATATATCTCAGAGACCATTTAGATCCCCAACCTAAAACCATATATATTCTTGTTCCTTATGATAAGACGCATTCAGTGAGACCAACCTGGGGGTCCCCCGGGTTGTGCCGGGGTCATGCCCCACCCCCTCCATTCCATAAAAGGCCCAATATCTTGGAAACCTTACAAATCCCCACCCCTAAACCATATATATTCTTGTTCCTTATGAAAATATACATTCACTGACACCAACTTGGGGGTCTCCCGGGGTGCGCCTGGGCCTTGCCCCACCCTTTCTTCTTCACAAAAGGCCATATATCTCAGAGACCATTTAGATCCCCAACCTAAAACCATATATATTCTTGTTCCTTATGATAAGACGCATTCAGTGAGACCAACCTGGGGGTCCCCGGGGTTGTGCCGGGGTCATGCCCCACCCCCTCCATTTCATAAAAGGCCCAATATCTTGGAAACCTTACAGATCCACACCCCTAAACCCTATATATTCTTGTTCCTTATGAAAATATACATTCACTGACACCAACTATGGGGTCTCCCGGGGTGTGCCTGGGCCTCTCCCCACCTCATCTCCTTCACAAAAGGCCATATATCTCAGAAACCATTTAGATCCCCACCCCAAAACCATAAAATGTTCTTGTTCCTTATGATAAGACGCATTCAATGACACCAACCTGGGGGTCCCCCAGGTTGTGCCCCACCCCCTCCATTTCATAAAAGTCCGAATATCTTGGAAACCTTACAGATCCCCACCCCTAAACCCTATATATTCTTGTTCCTTATGAAGAGACTCATTCATTGACACCAATTTGGGGGTCTTCCTGGGTGCGTCGGGGCCTTGCCCCATCCCTCCATTTCACAAATGGCCATCTATCTCAGAAACCATTCAGATCCCCACCCCAAAACCATATATATTCTTGTTTCTTATGATATGATGCATTCATTGACACTAACCTGGGGGTCCCCCAGGATGTGCCGGAGTCGTGCCCCACCCCTTCATTTCATTAAAGACCCAATATCTTGGAAACCTTACAGATCCCCACCTCTAACTATATATATTGTTGTTCCTTATGATAAGACACATTCATTGACGTCAACCTGGAGATCTCCCTGGTCAAGCCAGGGTCTTGCCCCACCCCACCACTTCACAAAAGGCTATATATCTCAGAAACTGTTCAGAGCCCCACCCCTAAACCATATATAATTATCTTCTTTGTGATAAGACACAATCAAATAACACTAGCTTGGGAGTCATCTGGACTGCCTGGGTCATGTCCCATTGCTTTACTTCATTAAAAGCCATATATCTCAGAAATCATTCAGATCCCCACCCATAAACTATAATATTCTTGTTCCTTATGATAAGACTCATTCCGTCACACCAACCTGGGGGTCACTTTGTGCTAGGGCAATGTGCCCCGCCCCTCCACTTTAAAGGGCCATATATTTCAGAAACCATTCAAATCCCCACCCCATAATCATATATGTTCTTGTTCCTTATCAATAGCACACCCACTTGGGGGTCACAGGGGCCATTCCTCTCCTCTCCACGTCATAGAAGTGCCTCATATATCAGAAACCATTCAGATTCCCACCCATAAACCATTTATATATATTTTTGGTCCTTATAAGGACAACAAACTTGGGCTTTCCTGGGATCAACAGGACATGCCCCAACCCCTCCACGGCTTAAGAGGCCTTATAACTCCGGTATACAGATCTCCACTGCTACACCATATATATTCTTATTCCTTCTGATAAGACGCATTTAGTGATACCAACCAGGGCTCCATTGGGTCCATGCCCTACACCCTCTACTTAATAAAAGGCCTAATGTTTTAGATACTGAGTCCAGATGGATGCTCATTTGGATATAGGGGTTCATTTGGGAGACTTTATAATTGGTAGATTAAAATGATATCATGTTAAAATACATGGCTGTTATTGGGCAGTGCCCACCTGAGCTCTGGTGAGCATAGTGGCCCATGGGCCTCTTGTTTAAGTTTTTTCCAGTATGAGCTAATGAGCCCTGGGGCGTGGCAAATTTTGACCCAAAGGGCATGGTTGGCATGATTTCTGTAGGTGACCATTTTATGTTGCTATATACTAAATATTTAAAGTCTGTACTTCAAGGTTTCAGAAAAGAAGATTTTCGAAGCTTATTTTCCATTATTCCATTATTACTGTATTGTAGTAAAGGGGTCTCAAGATTTAGTCAATTTGGACCCCAGGAGCATGATTTGCAGGATTCATTTAGGCGACCACTCGACGTTGCTAAATGCCTACGCTTTCGGCCTTATGGTTTCAGAGAAGAAGATTTTTAAAGTTTGTTTTTCATATTTAGTTGTACTTTTCAAGTCTATGGTAGGTAATGGGCCCGTGGGTGTGGGCAATTTTGACCCAAGGAGCATGGTTGGCCGGATTTATTAAAGTGACCATTTCATGTCGCTACATACTAAATAACTAACCTCGGGCAATTATGGTTTCAGAGGAGAAGATTTTTGAAGGTTTTTTTCCATAATAAGTCTATGGGAGCTAATGGGCCCATGTGCATGGCCAATTTTGACCCCAGGAGCATGGTTGGCAGGATTTTTGTAAACGCTACATGGCGTTACTACATGTTATATATTTAAGCTCTGGGCCCTGTGGTTTCAGAGAAGAAGATTTTTTAAGTTTTTCCAATTGGAAGCCTATGGGAGCTAAAGAGCCCTGGGGTATGGCCCATTTGGATCCCAGGGGCATATTTGGCAGGATTTATATCGGTGACCACTTGACGTTGCTACATACTAAATGTCTAAGCTTGTGGTTTCATAGAAGAAGAGTTTTGAAGTTTTTTCCATTATAAGTCTATAGGAGCTGATGAGCTCGGGTGTGGCCAATTTTGACCCCGGGGGCAAGGTTAGCAGGATTTATGTAGGTGACTATTTTATGTTGCTAGATACTAAATATCTAAGTTCTGTGCTTCACAGTTTTAGAGAAGAAGATTTTTGAAGATTTTCCATTATGAGTCTATGGGAGCTAAGGGGCCTCGGGGCGTGGCCCATTTGGACCCCAGGGGCATGATTGGCATGATTTATGTAGGTGACCAATCGCCGTTGCTACATGCTAAATATCTAAGCTCTGGGCCCTGTGGTTTCAGAGAAGAAGATTTTTGAAGCTTTTTTTCCATTATGAGTCTATGGGAGCTAAGGGGCTGGGGCGTGGCCCATTTGGACCCCCAGGGGCATGATTGGCAGGGTTTATTAGGTGACCACTTGCCGTTGCTACATGCTAAATATCTAAGCTCTGGGCCCTGTGGTTATAGAGAAGAAGATTTTGAAGCTTTTTTCCTTTTTGAATCTATGGGGGCTAAGGGACCCCATGGGCATGTTTGGCAGGATCCATGTAGGTGACCACTTGCCGTTGCTACATGCTAAATATCTAAGCTCTGGGCCCTGTGGTTTCAGAGAAGAAGATTTTTGAAGCTTTTTTCCATTATTGGTATATGGGAGCTAAGGGGTCCCGGGGGTTGCCCATTTGGAACCCAGGAGCATGATTGACAGGATTTATGTAGGTGACCACTTGCCGTTGCTACATGCTAAATATCTAAGGTCTGGGCCCTGTGGTTTCAGAGAAGTAGATTTTTGTAGCTGTTTTTCTTTTATAAGGGTGTGGCCAATTTGGACCCTAGGGGCACGGTTGGTAGGAGTTATGTAGGTGACCACTTGACATTGTTACAAGCTAAATATCTAAGCCCTTGGCCCTGTGGTTTCAGAGAAGAAGATTTTTTAAAAAATTTCCCATTGTAAGTCTATTGGAGCTATATGTTGCCATGGCAACCAGAATTCCAATCTGATCAGCCCAAAAGCCTTATGCAGCCTTTCCCCCTACCTGATGATGCTTCTCATGAAATTTGATCAAGATTGTCCATGGGGTATTAGTGATCTACTTATTTGAAATTGTTTACGGACGCACGCACGCACGCACGGACGCGCACACGACGGACAAAATGTGATCACAAAAGCTCACCTTTTCACTACTTGACAGGTGAGCTAAAAATATGACATTTCTGTACATAATGAAGACAAATCTTATAAAAAGTCAACCCCAAAAAGACAATAGTTTCTTCCGAGCATCTGTGGATCGGACACGATATTTGTAACCCACACATACCCGGACAGACAGTACTATATGCTCGTCTTCCACTGGCGTCCTCCATACATTTTATAGGCTCTCTTTCAGCATAAAAATGATATAAGCAGACAACCCTGTGACAGTGCTGTGCATTTGTTTGTTTGCTTTGAGGTTTAACGTTTAACATTATTTAGGTAATTTTGGAGACGTTGCTTCCAATTTTGTGGGACTTTTACTCGACATTGAAATAAAATGACATCTCAATCCCTGCCGCCCAATGAAACCAATTGGGTTTATATGCATGGACGGTCGGACTCGCACCACTTTGCCAGGACAGGCTTAGACCTTCTAAGCGGTTTACCAGTACCCCTGTGCGGTCGTTTTAAGCTCTGCGTTGAAGCATCATGCTGCCCAATCTATTTCTCCAAGCCCCGATTCGGGCGGGGGCAAGCAGTGCCGTTCACACTGAAGATAAACCTAATACAACCGCGCACCCAGCAAGTTAGAAGTACGTCATATGCCGTCGGTTCATTAAAGAGCAGATACGTCAAAAAACACTGACACGCTACACCAGAATTGGTGTTACAAGTGACAAGTATGTCAAAGTAACCGTAATCAATACTTAACATGGTTAACCCACAGGAGAGGGCGGAGCTAAGCGATTGTCAAAAATCTACTGCATCCCGCCTTCAGATATGATATTGTCTGGTCGCCACGGGTCATGTAAAAACAATCACCAATCAGCGTATATGATTTCAGTAGAGAATGTTCGCTGTTAGGGGCTTGGCAAGCAATGCAGACTCAGATCAGGCGCCACAGAACGCGGCGTCTGATCGGGGTCTACACTGTTTACATAGAAAGTGGAATTTAGGGCTTGAACGAAAATTCGGATCTCAGTCCGGGACTATTTTCCCAGCTTACACTCGGTGACAGTCGGGGACGCTTCCCCTTTCCGCTGGTCGCCTTTGTCGTCCGCTTGCGACTACCGACGACTGTCCGGTCTGATTACATACATGTGCATACCTTTATCTATAATGGTTGAGTTTAGTTCTTTGCATCTCGCCTAGATTTAGTGTCGCTACGTCCTAGCGCTTATCATACAACAGCTTGTTGAGAACTGATAACTACTATTGCCTAATATTTTAAACATCCATGAAAGAATTCACCCTTTGCCCCATTTGCAAAACAACGTCTTTATACACAATGTATTTTTGACACGAATCCTTGAAATGTATCCTCCTTGTGCAATTCCAATGCATACAGAAATGGTCGGCCCCCGCCCATCGGGGCTTGAGGAAATAGATGTGCTGTATAAGGCTACCACGCAGACTTCACCAGTACTGGTAAAGCGCTTAGAGGATCTAAGCCTGTCCATGCAAAGCGATGCGAGCCAGCCCGCCCATACGTATAAACCCTATAGGTTTCATTCGGTGACAGGGCTTGAGATGTCATTTCATCTCAATGACGGGTAAAAGTCACACAAAATTGGAAGCAACGTCTCTAAAATGACCTATACAGTGTTGAAGGGGACGTTGAACCTCAAATCAAACAAACCAACAGAAATGGGCACAACAGGAGGCTCAGTTATAAAGTGGCTTTAGTGTATATTTAACCCATAACATTCCCTATTTTTGCAAACAGAGATCAGGTCCTACACTGTTTGCCATGCAGCTTGTGAATATTGTTAAGAAATTTTAATGTTTGGCAGTCGGCAATGGCTGTGGCTAAATTTATTTATTCAGCAGGATAAGGGTTAAGACTTATTGGTTTTTCTGGGTTTCTTCTCTTTTTTCCCGCCCATTATTTGTCCAGTTGTGAGGAAGGTTTCAAAATTTAAAAGGGTGGGCCCATAAAATCACGAAAAAGCACGCAAAAATCCGCCCAAATATGTTACTAACCGTCGAGTCGAGCAATTAAGTGACAACTATTTTTTTCAGACTTTAAGTGGAATGCATACACCTTCAGGGGAGGCAACTCTCTCAAGCGTATTTTAGTCTCCCATGTCAATAAGGGTCAACTCTTAAAGGAAAGAATTTGCTCCTAAGGAGCAAATTCTTTCCTTTAAAAGTAGACCCCTTTTTCGTGGGAAAAAGCTTAAAGAAAAGCAAACAGGAAGTTTCGAAAATTGTCCCCTTTTGAAAAATTTCGAAAATCTGCCAAGTCATTCCCCTCAGATTTCATGTGACCAATAACAGACTTTAATTGACCAATATTTCTGCTTTTCTGTTAGATTGTTTGTTTACTTGATTTGAGGTTTGACATCCCCATTAACATTATTTAGGTCATTTTGGAGACATTACTTCCAGTTTTGTGTGAAATTTTACCCGACATTTAAAAAATAAAATGACATTTCAATCCCTGCTGCCCAGTGAAATTGATATGGTTTATATGCTCGGATTGTCCGACTCGCCAGGGCAGGCTTTGGGAGTTTATGGCTAAAGTTAACAGACATCTGAAGCGTTGCATGCTGTGCCAGTATTATAGGCTGTTGTGTTAGGCAGCACCATGAACATGTGTCTCGTAAGGATCCGAAAGACTTTGGGACTTGAACCATATTATGTGATTCGGATTATTTCTCCGGTCAGTCCCAATGGCGAACTTCCACATAAATGTATAAATGATTTTTATAGATCAATACTAATACATGTATACCTGTACATGGTATTCAACCCCTCCACGTGACAATGTGTAGAAAACACAATAATCATACTTCTCAATCTGCCTGAAAATAAAATTTTCCTTTCACAGTCACTTGTGAAAGAATCTTACATTTTCAGGGCCATTCAGCCCTTTGATTAATAGTCCAGTCCCGATCTGTACGTGTTGATAAAATTAAGCCGGGGCACAGCATTTCCTACAATTTACATGTGCGCCCAGCGAAGACTCATATCCGCGCAGGCTGATCAGAGTCTTCGTTGTACGCTTTAATGATAGCTAAGGGCCCGATGCTCCTTCTTGCAACAAGAGAAGTCTCTGGTCAGACTATATGGACGCGCAGGCTGATCTGATTCTTCGCTGTGCGCACAGGTAAATTGTAGAAAATGCTGTGCCTCGGCTCATTTAATGTTTTGTCACAAGCATGGTTTGAAAGGAAATTCGATCCTTATCTTAGGAGGTCTGCGCCGCTTTCAAAAATAAGGGCTATCCCATCTCTAGGGGACAAATGGTTCGCAAAGTATCTGGTCTTTTGGAAACATTGCTTCCTGTTTTGTGGAACTTTTACCCAACATTGAGATGAAATGACATATCAAGCCCTACCATCCGAACAAACCAATAGGGTTTATAATTTTGCAGGGGCGGTCCATGCAGCCAAATCTATTTCTTCAAGCCCCGATGGGCGGATGCCCCTAAAATGACAAAGTTATGGACCGGACACGAAAAAAGTGACACTTTGTTTTTACTTTGATTTCAAGTGTGTCCTTGACATTGGAGCTTTAGACGCGGGTCTTGAGCGCGGCACATCGTCTTATAATTTTTAACATTTGTGCCAAGTAATTTCAAAATCCATCAAGGATGACAAAGTCATACGAAAAATAAGTCCAATTTTTAGCTCACCTGAGCCTTTAGGCTCATAGGTGAGCTTATAGTATAGCCATCGTCCGTTCGTCCGTCCGTCCGTCGTCCGTCCGTCCGTCCACCATTTTCAAAGATCGTCTTCTCCTATACTGCAGGGCCAATCAAAGCCAAATTTCATATGGAGCCTCAGTGGGATGGGGGAACGAAAGTTTGTTCGCGGGGTCTGGATCACATGACCAAGATGGCCGCCATGCCCATATATGGTAAAAAGCCTTCAAAAATCTTCTTCTCCAGAACCATAAGGCCAGTGGCCTTGAAACTTGGCATGTAGCATATGGTACTCGGGCCCATCATGGTTTTTTCTACAAATGGTGACCCCGGGTTGACCTTGACCTATTTTGCAGCAATGTCAAATTTGCCGAATTAGGCTTTTGCATGGGGCAAAGTGAAAATAATGGATTTATAGGAAAACCATTGAAGACAGTGTCACCAAAATTTGTAGATCAGGTAAAGTAACTGAATACATGAAGATCTATGGGTCAGAAAAGTCAAGGTCATTCATTGGCCTTAGACCAAGGTCATTCAGGATCCATATTTCAAACATTTTTTCTCCAAAACTGCTGAGCCAATTTAAGTGAAATTTAATATGGAGCCTTTGTGAGTTGAACAAATGAAAAAAATGCCAATACGGTCTAGATCACATGACCAAGATGGCCGTCACGCCTATATATATGGTAAAAAGCCTTAAAAATTCTTCTTCTCCAGAACCGTAAGGCCAATGGCCTTGAAACTTGGCATGTAGCATATGGTACTCAGGCCCATCATAGTTTGTACAAATGGTGACCCCGAGTTGACCTTGACCTATTTTACAGCAATGTCAAATTTGCCGACTTAGGCTTTTGCATGGGAAAAAGTGAAAATAATGGATTTTTAGGAAACCATTGAAGACAGTGTCACCAAAATTAGTAGATAAGGTAAAGTAGCTGAATACATGAAGATCTATGTGTAAGAAAGGTCAAGGTCATTAATTGACCTTAGACCAAGGTCACGCAGGTTCCATATTTCAAACATTTTTTCTCAGAAACTACTGAGCCAATTGAAGTGAAATTCAATATGGAGCCTTTGGGAGTTGAACAAATGAAAAGCTGCCAACATGGTCTAGATCACATGACCAAGATGGCCACCACGCCCATATATGGTAAAGAAACTTCGAAATTCTTCTTCTCAAGAACCGTAAGGCCAATGGCCTTGAAACTTGGCATGTAGCATATGGTACTCGGGCCTATCATAATTTGTTCAAATGGTGACCCTGGGTTGATCTTGACCTATTTTACAGTAATGTCAAATTTGCAGACTTAGGCTTTTGCATAGGAAAAAGTGAAAATAATGGATATTTAGGGAAACCATTGAATACAGTGTCACCAAAATTTGTAGATTAGGTAAAGTAACTGAATACATGAAGATCTATGGGTAAGAAAGGTCAAGGTCATCCATTGACCTTAGACCAAGGTCACTCCGATTTCATATTAAAAAAAACAACAACATTTTTTCTCAGAAACTACCGAGCCAATTTAAGTGAAATTCAATATGGAGCTTTTGTGAGTTGAACAAATGAAAAATTGCCAGTACGGTCTAGATCACATGACCAAGATGGCCGCCACGCCCATATATGGTAAATAGCCTTCAAAAATTTTCTTCTCCAGAACCGTAAGGCCAATGGCTTTGAAACTTGGCATATATCATATGGTACTCGGGCTCGTCATAGTTTTTACAAATGCTGACCCTGGGTTGACCTTGACCTATTTTATGGCAGTGTCAAATTTGTCAACTTAGGCTTTTGCATGGGAAAAAGTGAAAATAATGGATTTTTAGGAAACCATTGAAGACAATGTCACCAAATTGGTAGATCAGGTAAAGTAAATGAATACATGAAGATTCATGGGTAAGAAAAGTCATCATTCAGTGACCTGGGACCAAGATTAACCAGGTTCCATATTTCAAACAGTTTTTTCTCAGAAACCACTGGCCCAATTCAAGTGAAATTTGATATGGATCCTTTATATGATGAACAAATGAAAATTTGCTCATATGGTCCAGGTCACATGACCAAGATGGTGGCCATGCCCATATATGGTAAAAACACTTCGAAATTCTTCTTCTCCAGAACCGTAAGGCAAATGACCTTGAAACTTGGCAGGAAGCATCTGGTACACGGGCCTATCATAATTTGTTCAAATGGTGACCCTGGGTTGACCTTTACCTATTTTACGGCAATGTCAAATTTGCGGACTTAGGCTTTTGCTTGGGAAAAAGTGAAAATAATTGATTTTTAGCTCACCTGAGCCTTTAGGCTCATAGGTGAGCTTATAGTATAGCCATGGTCTGTCGTCCGTCCATCCGTTGTCCGTCCGTCC
Organism: Lucinisca nassula; assembly: GCA_963580285.1. NCBI lineage: Eukaryota > Metazoa > Mollusca > Bivalvia > Lucinida > Lucinidae > Lucinisca > Lucinisca nassula. The sequence continues at coordinate 123,475,504 of OY757020.1, forward strand.
ACCATTTTCAAAGATCTTCTCCTCCAAAACAGGGAGGCCAATCAAAGCCAAATTTCATGTGGAGCTTCAGTAGGATGGGGGAACGAAAGTTTGTTCGCGGGGTCTGGGTCACATGACCAAGATGGCAGCCATGCCCATATATGGTAAAACGCCTTCAAAAATCTTCTTCTCCAGAACCATGAAGCCAATGACCTTGAAAGTTGGCTTGTAGCATCTGGTACTTGAGCCCATCATAGTTTGTAAAAATGGTGACCCTGGGATGGCCTTGACCTATTTTATGGCTATGTCAAATTTGCAGACTTGGGCTTTTGCATGGGAAAAAGTGAAAATAATGAATATTTAGGAAACCATTGAAGACTACGACACTAAAATAGGTAGCTCAGGTAAACAAAATCAATACATGAAGATTTATGGATAAGAAAGGTCAAGGTCATTAAATGACCTTGGACCGTCGTCTGTCCGTCCACCATTTTCAAAGATCTTCTTCTCCAAAACTGAAAGGTCAATCAAAGCCAAATTTCATTTGGAGCCTCAGTAGGATGAAGGAACGAAAGTTTGTTCGCAGGGTCTGGGTCACATGACCAAGATTGCTGCCACACCCATATATGGTAAAAAGCCTTCCAAAATTGTCTTCTCCAGACCCATGAAGCCATTGACCTAGAAACACAAATTGACGAGGCGATTATTGGATTAATCATGTGTAATTAACGGATTGACATCTGAACTAAGTAAGTTTTAAGTTTACAGAATTTGATAATATCCTAAATATTTGACTGAATCAGCGAAAATTTCCTAAATGTTGCTGAGGCTATATACATATATAAAAACATTAAAATGTACACCAGGACCAGGTGTCAGGTGAGCGTTTACAGGACCACTGGTCCTCTGGTTACATTTGATCTTTAAGTGTAACCTGGATCTTGCGCCTTATGATGAAAAATATTTTCACCATGTAATTTGAAAAACAAAGTTATGGACCGAACACGAATAGAAAAGCCCTTTTTTACTATTGACCTCTAAGTGACCCACTGACATTGAAGCCAACTTTCGGATGAGTCTTTAAACCGAGGTCCCGTCTCCGTATGACCTTAGCTGTTGGTGGGACGTAAAACTAAAACACACTCACTGACATTGAAGTCATAGTCATGGGGCCTGCGCGCGGCAAATCGTCTCATGATGGTAGCATTTCTGCCAAGTGATTTCAAAATTCATCATGGACAGGAATGGTCTCTCTCTCTCTCTCTCTCTCTCTCTCTCTCTCTCTCTCTCTCTCTCTCTCTCTCCATATACTGAGTCGGTAATAATTGGCCATTACCATCCATTCATCTATACATACAGCGCCAGAGAAGCCTTTTAGCCTTTTTGCTACTCGCCTTATAAAACAGGGGTTGTGTGCTAGATCCTGGGATTCTCTTGACTTTCGGAGGAGCTTTTAAACCGAGGTGCCATATCGAATGACCTTAGCTGTTGGCGGGACGTCAAACTCAAATGCACAGATACAGCGACAGATTAGGAGACATAACGGCGATTCTAATGAGTAGACACAGCATAAATTTTCAAGATAAAATAAATAAAAATCCCCAGATTAGACAGAATATACTGATATCAGGAGTTATGGGATAATCTCTCGAGGGATTCACCTATTGTATACTAGTGGACTCTTCCATCGCTATATATTGGACAACTCCATTTGTCCTTTAAGGGGCGGCAGGCCTTTGTTCGATCTTATTCTATTTTTGACGGAAAATTCTGTTAGGAAATAGTGCAGGCCCTGATCATACGCCGCGTTCTGCGGCGTCTGATCTGGGCCTGCACTATTTGCCAAATACCCGTTTTGGGGTTTCTGATACTGAATGGGTTAAAAACCAGGGGCCATTTGTTCAAAACATCGTTAGCTTAAAGTGCTCGTTAGTGGTCAGATTGTTACCTGTGCGAACAAGTAAACTATCTGATATAGTTACGTTTGCTGAAAAAATAAGAGCAGCTTTTGTAAACGCAAAAGCTGCTCACATTTTTTTTCAGCAAAAATATTAGCATTTTACCATATTAAATGCTCAAAATTTTAACAATACGTCAACTAACGACGTTGTAGTTTTGAACAGCTGGCCACAGTTCAAATCACCGTTAACGAGCCGTCAGTGTTCAAGACATTTAAGTTTCGATATAGAACATAAAATTCCGCTATCAAGACCGCCTGAAATTAAGGCTAATACTGCTTTATAGTTTATGTTTATATTATGCTCATATTATAGTTTGAAGTTTATATTTTCTTGTCCTTTGGGTTCATTGATTCCATTGGGGAAGTTTGAAAATATTTGAGGGTCACTGACGTAGCCTAAATGACCGAAACTAGCTTGTCTGGCCCAGAAAACACGAACACTCTATATTTTCCAGTTCTGTGGTGTAGTCCTTGCTTCCAAAGGACAACTATTTCTAGAACATATTATAATATGTTCTATAAAACGGTTATCTTTGGAAGCAAGGAATACATCACAGAACTAACAAGAAATATCTTTAAAAAAGATAAACGGCGTAATGGATACTGGAATATGCATATTAAAATTATTTTGTGGTTCAATATGAAAAGAAGAACTGTTTTGAAATATAAACTTTAGATCTATTATGAATTAAAAACCAGTATAAAAAGCATTTGAAAAACCCGTGCCAATTAGGCACCTTTTTGTCAAAGAGTACAAAGTGTAACACTGCGCAGCCAAATCTATTTCTTCAGGCCTGCCCAACAGAATTGCTTTATTAATATTTGAAGACCTTCTATTGAAGAAACATTCTTGTGAAAAAAAAAATCCTAGCAACCCTCATAGAGGAGATTTTGAAAGATTTGTTTGCTATAGAAACTAATGGAACATAAGCAGGCTGATTCAGGTATACATGTACGACATGATCAATTTGTGCACTAAGTTTCAACTTTGAAGCCCTTATAGTTCCTGGGAAAATTCTGATCCAAATTTTTAATGTGTAAAATTTTGAGAAAAAGAAAATTAACAAGGAGAAGGGACAGATAAGCAACAGTAACCTGATTCTAGTATATACAAGATATTTAACCACTGTCCACACATGTACCAAACTTCAATATTGTTACGCCCCGCGGTAACCCCTCGGTAAGATAGATAACTCTATATTGACCCAAGTGTGTGACTTAACGGCACAAACTCGAATACACAAAAGAAAAACCTCACAATACGGCTAAAAACAAAGGCAACCAAAATTTATTGTTAAAATGAAACTGTTGGAAGTTGCATAATAGACTTATTAAACCCCAACCCTTTCCAACCCCTATTTGCAATAAGGCTGCGGTTAGTGCACCGAAATATTCGACCTAAGGTGCGCATTTAAACTGGACTGAATCTTGTCAGAATAAGTTCACTTTGAAAACGGACACGACCTCAAAAAGACTTTTCAAATACACTTAACCATAGAGATGAGCCTCAGTAGGGACCCATGCAATATGCAACTGGTCCCGCCATTTGAGAAGACAGATTCCGAACTCGTCTTTTAAAGGTTGAATTTTAATATCTCTTCAAAGTTGAAAGAGTGCACGTGATCTTTCGGTGTATTTTGTGTAAAACTTCACCTTTAATTCTTCACAATAAATCACAGAAATTTCAGGCCACTGAACAAGATCTCGGTTCACTGTACAATGATAATACAAGTAAGTTTACAATTATTTATTCAAGTAGCGACATTTTAAACGCTAGATACAGAAGACTGGAGTATGTTACAAAACCATGGCATGTTTTCAAAGAAATATAATTTTCATTCATTTCCGCTTGGAAAATTACATTTTAATTCGGAGGAATCATCGTTTTGGGACAAAATCGTTTGTATTTTAGCACGTTTGAATGGTTAAGGCAATCCCATAGCTCATAAAAAACCTCACAACCAATCTGCGTGCTTCTTATACAATTCGCACACAACAGACAATTTGTAGGATATGAAGGTTTTACCATAACCCTTAAAATAAATAAATAAACACAAATTTTGCTCGGCCCCGCCCATCGGGGTTTGAAGAAATAGATGGGCTGCATGATGCTTCCACGCAGAGCTGAAACCGACCGCACACGAGTACTGGTAAACCGCTTAGAAGATCTAAGCCTGCCCAGGTAGATCGGTGCGAGTCGGAGCGTCCATGCTTATACACCCTATTGGTTTCATTGGGCGACTGGGCTTGAGATGTCATTTCATTTCAATGTCGGTAAAGAGTCCCACAAAATTGGAAGCAAAATCTCCAAAATGATCTATAAAGTGATGCCGGGGACGTTAAACCTCAAATCTTACAAAAACACACACATAAAAACAACAACAAAAAAAAAAAAAAAAAAAAAAGCATACCGTGTCAACCTTATTTAATCCTGCAAGTGACAAACCGTCACTGCACAGAATCGCAGGTCACATTCAATTATTCCAAACTCTGTACATTTCCGGTCCTACACTGCACATGGAACATCACAATCCATCGCGTTTATTATATTTTGTTTCAGGAAACAAGCCCGATGCAAATCGAAAAACGGGGCCTCTGTATCAGAAGAATTTGATTTATTTAACTGGGATGGGGCGGGGTGAGTGTTTGTGTGTGTGTGTGGGGGGGGGGGGGGGGGGGGGGGTAGTGGGGTGCGTGTGTAAATTTGACCGATCAAACCATCGAAATAGGTAAATTGTCAATATTTAATAAATCATCCAGATATCTAAAAGTCGAGCTAAAGGCTTCAATGATTTCAGATTGGTTTACAACGGTATGGGACATATTTAAGTCTCTATCATAACAAAATAATGACAGATCACCCACTAGGAGTGCGCAATTCGTACCCATCGGAATACCCACAATTTGTCTAAAAAATTAGTACCAAATCATATATAAATATTGTCAAGTAGAAAAGTGAGAGCTTCACACACTTTCTGACATGACCCTAAAGTCTAATTTTTAGCTCACCAGAGCCGAAGGCTCCGGGGGAGCTTATAGGATAGGCAGTTGTCCGTCGTCTGCGTCTGCGTCGTCAACACTTTTAAACGACAACTCCTCTGAAGCCGCTAGGCCGATTGGGCCCAAATTTCATCTGTAGCATCTTTGGGTTGGGGGATTGAAAGTTTGTGTTTTTTATGAAATTCGGCTCATTAGTTTGGTTGCTATGGCAACTTAGAGTTTCCATAGACTTATAATGGGGAAAATTGAAAAATGGCATTTACTGCCAAGCCGCTGTAGATATTTTGACAAAACTTTCATAGAAATATTCCTTAGGCAATCTACTATCTGCCATATGATTTTAGGCCTACTGCTCATTTGTATTGGTTGCCATGGAAACCAAATTGAAAAAAAAATAGAAAAAAAAAAAAATACTTAAAAAATCATCTCCTCAGAAACCGTATGCTCTATGAGGCTGAGAGTTTATGAAAATATTCACCATATTTGCCTTTACAGGTTTTGTGTTTTTTATGAAATTCGGCTCTTTAGTTTGGTTGCTATGACAACTTAGATATTCCATAGACTTATAATGGGGAAAATTGAAAAATGGCATTAACTACAAAGACTTTGCAGATATTTTGACAAAACTTTCATAGAAATGTTCCTTTAGTAAACTTCTCTCAGCAATATGCTTTTATGTCAACCTGGGGGTCCAGTAGGTTGTGCCGGGGCCATTCCCCGCCCCCAGTACTTCATAAAATGCCTCATATCTCAGAAACATTACAGATCCCCACCACTAAACCATATATATTCTTGTTCCTTATGATAAGGTGCATTAAGTGACACCAATCTGGGGGTCCCCCCAGATGTGCCCGGGACATGCCCCACCCCCTCCACTTAATAAAATGCCATTTATCTCAGAAACCATTCAGATCCCCACCCGTAAAGGGTATATATTCTTGTCTCTTATGATAAGACGCACTCAGTGACACCAACCTGGGGGTCCCCCAGGATGTGCCTGGGCCATGCCCCACCTCTCCATTTCACAACAGGCCCAATATTCCAGAAACCTAACAGATCCAAACCCCTAAATGAAATATATTTTTGTTCCTTATGATAAGTTGCATTCAGTGACACCAACCTGGGAGACACCCGGCATGTGCCGGGGACATGCCCAACCCCCTCCACTTCATAAAAGGTTGCATCTGCCCATAGGGGCTTGAAGAAATATATGGGCTGCATGATGCTTCCACACAGAGCTGAATCCGGCCCGCACTGGTAAACCGCTTAGATCTAAGCTTGTCCAGGAACCGCGGTGCGAGGCGGACCGTCCATGCTAATAAACCCTATTGGTTTCATTGGGCGGCAGGGCTTGAGATGTCATTTCATCTCAATGTCGGGTAAAAGTCCCACAAAATTGGAAGCAACGTCCCCGAAATGACCTTTACAGTGTTGACGGGGACGTTAAACCTCAAATCAAACAAACAAACAAAACTTAATAAAAGGCCGAATATTCCAAAACCTTACAAATCCCAACCCCTTCACCATATATATTCTTGTTCCTGTTGATAAGAAGCATTAAGTGACACCAACCTGGGGGTCCCCCCAGATGTGCCCGGGACATGCCCCACCCCCTCCACTTCATAAAATGCCATTTATCTCAGAAACCATTCAGATCTCCACCCCTAACCATATATATTCTTGTTCCTTATGATAAGACGCATTCAGCGACACAAAGCTGAGGGTCCCCCGGGATGAGCCGGGGGTCTCGCCCACCCCCTCCACTTCATAAAAGGCCAAATATTTCAGAAACCTTACCGATCCCCAGCCCTTAACCATATATATTCTTGTTCCTTGTGATAAGTCACATTCAGTGACACCAACATAGGGTTCCCCTAGGGCTTGCCCGGGCCATGCTCCATTCTTCAACTTCACAAAAGACCATACATCTGAGAAACTGTTCAGAGCCCTACCCCTAAGCCATATATATTCTTGTTCCTTATGATAAGATGCAGTCAGTGACACCAGCATGTGGTGCCACGGGCCATGCCCCACCCCTTTACTTCATTAAAAGCCATATATCTCAGAAACCGGTCAGATCCCCACCCCTCAACCATATATATTCTTGTTCCTTATGATAAGACCTTACTTCATAATAGGCCATATATCTCAGAAACTATTCAAATCCCCACCATATAATCACATATATTCTTGTTCATTGTTATTAGACCCATTCAGTCAACCCATCTTGTGGGGTCTGCAGGCGCCATTTCTCTTCCATCCACGTCATAAAAGGGCCTCATATGTCAGAAACTGTTCAGCATTAGGTTGCAACAATCTTGGGCTTTTCTGGAATCCACCATGCCCGAATCCCTTCACTGCTTAAAAGGCCTTACATCTCAGGAGCCATACATATCCCACCGCAAAAACCATATATGTCTCTGTTCTTTTTTATAAGACACATTTAGTGACACCAACCAGGGCTCCATTGGGTTCATGCCCCACCCTCTCTACTATATAAAACACCTAATATTTCAGATACAGTCCACATGAGTGCTCATTTGGGAATTGGGAGACTTTATGATTGGTAGATTAAAATCATACCATGTTAAAATACATGTCTGCCATTGGGCAATGCCCATCTGAGCTCCGGTTTATGAAATCTGGCTCTTTGGTTTGTTTGCCATGGCAAGTTAAGAGTTTCCAAGGGGAAAATTGAAAAATGACATTTATGCCTTTCAAGATATTTTGTCAAACTTACATAGAAATGTTCCTTTAATAATGTTCTTTTAGGCCTATTGGTTGCCACAGATGGGAAATTGTCAGTTGTCATCTGTTGTCCTGCAACAACACATTCAAGCGACATCAGATCTCTGAAGCCACTAGGCTGATTGGGTCCAAATTTTATCTGTAGCATCCTTGGGCACAGGGCTTCCATGGTTAATTAAAATACTTTGCTGCCAGTCGGCAGTGCCCCCTGAGCTCTGGTGAGCATAGTGGCCCATAGGCCTCTTGTTATGCTCTTCTGAAGTGAGGTGTTACGGTTACTGGGGTTTCTAACTTACAGTTGTTGGTTTTGTTTTGTTTGCTTTGAGGTTTAACGTCCCCGTTAACACTGTATAGGTCATTTTGGAGACGTTGCTTCCAATTTTGTGGGACTATAACCCGACATTGAGATGAAATGACATCTCAAGCCCTGTCGCCCAGTGAAACAATAGGGTTTATAAGCATGGATTGTCCGACTCGCAACGCTTAGGTCAGATCACCCATTTGGCATTAGTTGGGTAAAATCATTAAAAATCTTTTATTATTATTTCGGAGATACAGATAAGGATGAAACTTGGTCGAAAATTTTTCTCAAATTTGATAAAACATTGAATCTTTGGCAGTTAAGAAAATTATCCTTGAAAGGGAAATCTACTGTTTTAAACTCTCTTGGGTTGTCGAAAATACTTTATTACTTTATTACGCCACCGCGAATGTAATTCCTTCTCACTATTTAACACTATTGACACGTTCAAGCTTTAGATTTGTGTGGAATTCGAAATTCGAACCTGTTGCACATGATACGCTGTACCTTAGTATATTACATGGAGGACTTAATATTCCTAGTTTTAAATTGAAATGTGAAGCTTTGTTTTATCACACATACAAAAATTGATCAACGGTTATGAAGCTAAGTGGACCTTTTTTGCAAAATATTGGCTTGGCTTGGTATTCAACTCAGAAAATTCAACCCTTCCTTGGCTACAAATTCTTTTCCCCATAGTTATATGATTCCAGAATTTTATGAAACTTGTCTCACTGCCTTTAGAAATTTGACTAAATCTAATGAAAACATCTCCTTTAAAACTATGAAAACCAGCACATTTTACGAAACCCTTTTAAATAATTTAAACATTTTCCCCAAAATTCTTAAAATTTACCCTCAAGTTAACTTCGAAAGGATTTTTAAAAATATGTATTCCTCTGCTATTGATTCTCAAGTAAGAGATTCCTACTGGAAGATCATTCATGAAGTTATTTATGTCAACTATTACTTGTTTAATAAAAATATTTCTATAGAAAATCTATGTCCTTTGTGTAAAAATAAAATTGAAACCATCAACCATCTGTTTTTAGAATGCAAATATGTTGCGCCTTTGAATAGAATTGTTCTTAAATTAATCAGAAATATCACACAGAACCAGATAACCTTTTCAGAACTTGTTTTTCGATTTCATATTTTACCAAATTTACCAAAACGTATCACAGAAATTTGTCTAATTTTACTTACTGAATCGCGTTATGTTATCTGGATAAATCGAAATTTAGCTAAACATGAAAATAAAAACATTTCTTCTTTTTCTTTGGTTTCTCAATTTTTTTAGTACATTACAATTTAGAATTTTGGCCGATCAATATCTAATGTCTTTGGATTCTTTTATTAAAAATTGGTGTATTTTGGACGGAGTTTTTTGTAATTTTGATTCAAATTCTAAAAAAGTCATTTTTAATAAACAGCTTTATCCACGTCATTATTTCAAAGGCCCAACATAAATTATTCATTATTTCATTAATTCTGTGTAAAAATCTGTTTATCTTTTCTCATCCCCGGACTGCAGCTGGCCTGTAGGTCCGAGGCTTTGAAAATATATACATTTTTCGTCTTTCGCTGTAACTTCACATTGTATTTATTCCATAATTGTATATATGCATATATTAATACAGTTTTCTCGTTTCAGACTGGCCTAGCCGTCTGACGATCTAGAAACTCATGTACTTGTCATTTGTGAATATTTCGTGTACCGTACTAACCTATATATGTAGAGTCTGACTCTATTGCAAATAGTATCTACAACATAACATTATTTTACTTTAGAAATTACTCCTCTTTTTTAACATGAACGCAGTCTCGCGCCCTAGTGGGGAAAGGTACCCGAGTCTTTCGTCACCGGGGCGTGCGGCTGTGGTTTTCAAGTCCTTCACCGCCCTTCAGAATAGGTAAGAGCGATCTCCAAGGTCTAATATATAAAAAAGAGATAAGGTTTAATTTTGCTTTACCCTATCCCATGCTATATACGGCGTATTTTCACCCCAGATCATTGCAAAGGGTCACAGACTAGTGCATATTACACCGTATACCAAACCCTATTTTTTCTACTGCCTATTTACATTCTAGCCAATTTGTGTCCCATTTTTTTTTCATATGTGATCGTCTATTGTCGTCGTTCGTCTACAGTCTTATTGACAACTTTGTTTCAATTATGTTTGTTGCTTTCTTCCCCTGATTCACTTACAATAATTTAAGAGCCAGGTTGGTGTTTTCTCGCTGGTGCCGTGAGCCTCGGACAACATTGTTGTACGACGCTTGCGACATCAGCCAGATCACCAGTGAAGGACTGAAAAATTCCCCACCCTTTATTTTCTATATAATTTTCAAATATAATTTTCAAATATTAATTAATTTTTCATAGTTACATAAACATATAATTATATTTGCATAAGAGTCAGCTCCTTACTAACCTTTCAATTACGACACCTGTTAGGGCTAGGTTTATTATTTAACTTCATATATTTGTATTTCTGTGCACCGTTATGGTGTGCACATAAGGTTCATCTCATCAACGTCAAATCTATCCTTTTCCAGTTTTTCCTTCCTCATATCAATGTTCAATTAAACAATTCTATCTAGGCTTTTGCAATATTCTCTCTAACATTTTTTATTTTCAAATCTCGATGTGTAACGTTTTTTTCTAGGTCTTTTGTTAAGTTTCATATTGTTATTTTAAAGGTGTCGGCCGTGTGGGGCTCCTTACACCCCACCGGTTTTTATTGTAAATAGGCAAATTAATAAATTTATATAAAACAAAAAATCAAGTAATTTCGTATTGGCCCAGTTACAGGTCCGGGGTCTGCTGTATTGGCCCGAGGCCGAAGGCCGAGGCCAATACAGCTGACCGAGGACCTATAACTTGGCCAATACGAAAAGTACTTGATTAATGACAATTTTATTAATTGACACAATTAAAAGTCATGATTAATTAATTTTGACCTGGTGTTAATACGGATGACCTCCGATCAATACAGGATAGTCAATTAATAAACTGTAATTTTAAATCGGTTTGGTTAATAAATTGTAGAGCTTTTAAATATTCTCAGTGGTAGTTTTTCCACCCCCCTTTGACCATCAGGCCTCAACTCCAAGTCCAGCGATATGAAATTTGGTTGTTCAATACAGGCTGTCTGTCAACTGGGCGTACACTAACTAAAACACAACGCGAGGTTAGACCGGAATGGGATAGCCTAGTCCCTACCCCAGACTGGTACACTGTACAAAATTAAAAGCTTGTTTATAATGATTTACTACATTGCAACTATTTTATTCGATAACGGATATTTTTCCATTGTTTAACACCTGCATCGCCGTACTGTACAATTTAAAATAGATAAATGTCATACTTAAATGATTATTCAGTCACGAATATATTTGTCAAACATCGGTAAACGCTATACTTACCGCTACTTTTTTGCAGAAGTATACACATTTTTAACCAATCGCAAATTACAATTTGTTCAATCGAGACTAGTATCAATAATTAGGTCAAAAGCCAGCTTATACAGCTACGCCGAAAAAAAATATGGAGTGTACATGTTTTCTGGACCTGACTAGCTAGTTTCTCGGCCAGTTAAGCCTCATCAGTGACCCTCGAATATTTTCGAAACTCCACAATGAAATCAGTGATCCCAAAGGACAAGAAAATATAAACTACACTATGATGAAGGGCATGTTGACTTTTTACGGCCGCAACACATTCCCTTAACATAAAGCTTATTTAGAAATGGGGTTTAACGGCCCCGTCAACACTATTTATGACATTTTGAGCCGGTCAGTTTACCTATCCACACTTTTCCTGGGCAGGCTTATACGTAAGCGGTTAACCAGAGCGGCGGAGGGTGAGGTCTAAAACTTTCCCATAGTGATGTATGGGCTAAAATGAGTATTAAAAGGAAGAAATGAAAAAAATGATGATTCAGATTTTCTGAATGGAGTTTACCTGATCAAAGGATATTCTATGCAGAAAGCACAAAGAAAGAGTAAGTGCACATTTCTAAATAAGCTTTATGTTAAGGGAATGTGTTGCAGGCTTATACGTAAGCGGTTAACCAGAGCAGTGCACATTCTTTCGCCAGAAACTGACAACTGCCCTTCTTCAATCAGCGGAAGAGAGAGAATGACCGTAGAAAAGATTTCATGATCAATCTCCACGACAGAATGTTGCAGACCCAGGCAGGTATCGAACCCGGGTCCTCCTGATCACCAGTCAGACGCGCATCCGACTGAGCTTCCGAGGCCGTCTAGCGGGAATCGAATCTCGAATCTACGTTTTTACTAAATCCCCTAGATGCAATGGAAGAGTCCCCCTTTTTAAGTACATGTAACCCAGGGTGGAAGGGCTGACATTTACAAATACTAAAAAAATATGCCTCGTAGGTTATGAACATTTTTTTTCTTGCGGGGGTGGGGTGGATTTATTTATATACCAATTTATTTTAACATTTAACGTCGCTGTTATTCACGTCACGTTATAAAAATCGTGTAACCACACGTGTAATAACACATATTCTTATGCACCGGCACATGTAACGCAACGTCTGATTGGATAACGTCAAAATTTTGGGGCAGTATATTTTGGGGTTAACTGTATTCAAGATTTATTCAAATTTTACGGTTGCAAATTCCGTTTTACGGCTCCGATGACGCGTCGCCGTAAAACGAAATTTCCGACCGTAAAACCGCCGATTTACCTCCCCATATGACAATTATGCAATACAGTTATCCTCATTTTAATGCACTTATCCGTTTTTTTCCCCTTAAAATCTGTACTATTTTGCACGAAACGGCAAGCGCTCCGAGCTGCGTAAAAACTAAACGCCAGCCAATGAAAAGCAACGTTACGTGATGCCGTAGGGTTTCGGACAGTATATCGGGTAATATATTATCGCAATTCTTTTACGCTATCCAATCAGACGTCGCGTTGCATACGCAAAGTGCATTAGAATCTGCGATATACTGTCGAAAACCCGACGTCATCACGTAAACGGTCGCTTTTCATTGGCTGACATTTGGTTTTATGCAGCTCACACCGCTTGCCGCTTTGTGCCAAATAGTATACTTTTTAACAAAATAACCAATTAATTACATTAGAATGAGGATAACTGTTTTGAAAATTGTCATTTGGGGAGTTAAATCGTCGGTTTTACGGTCGCAAATTACGTTTTACGGCTCCGCTGACGCGTCCCCGTAAAACGAATTTCCGACCATAAAACCTCCGATTTTCCTCCCCAAATGACAATTTTCAATACAGTTATCCCCTAAGTATCTGGTACGTAACGTCATTTCACTGTCCGTGGAAAACCCTACCTTTTTCATTGAATTTTATTTTTAACTTTCTTTTTCCGCTGAAATTCGTTTTTAACTTTTTCGGTAATGAAATCACGTTTAAAATAGTTATATGATAAACAGAGTCTTACACTTGTGTCTATTTCATATGGAATCTATGAAACTCAGTTGAGGCTCGTTTCATAGTTTTCAAATGAAATGACAGGCCGCCGCCCATCGGGGCATCAAGAAATAGATGGGCGACATGATGCTTCCACGCAGAGCTGAAACTGACTGCACACGTGTCCTGGTGAACCGCTTAGAGGATCTAAGCCTTCCCAGGCAAACCGGTGCGAGTCGGACCGTCCATGCTTATAAACCCTATTGGTTTCATTGGGCGACAGGACTTGAGGTGTCAGTTCATCTCAATGTCGGGTAAAAGTCCCACAAAATTGGAAGCAACGTCTCCAAAATGACCTATACCGTGTTGACGGGGAGGTTAAACCTCAAATCAAACAAACAAACATATGAAATGACCATCCGTGTATGACTCTCTTTATTTACGTATTTATTTTATCGATGGGGCGATTCTAATGAGTACACACAAAATACATTTTTTCATTAAGAAATGAAAATTTGCCATCTGTATTTGTTTGTTTTGAGGTTTTACGTCCCCGTAAACACTATCTAAGTCGTTTTGACACGTCGCTTCCAATTTTGTGTGACTTCTACCCGATATTAAGATGAAATGACATCTCAAGCCCTACCGCCCAAACAAACCACGCGGCTTATATGCATGGGCTGTCCCACTTGCACCACTTTGCCTGGGCAGGGTTAGACCCTCTAAGCGGTTTACCAGCACACATGTGTGGCCGGTTTCAGCTCTGCGTGGAAGTGTCATGCAGCCCAATTTATAGCTTAAAGCCCTGTGGGCGGGGACGGTTCAATTGTCTGTATAATGCGTGCGTGCATGCGTGCGTGCGTGCGAGTGTGTATGTTACGTCCCATCAACATCTTTGTTCATACAGAGAAGGAACTTTGTAACCAAAGATCTCTGGCTGTAGTGACCTAAAGCCGCCAAAATAAAAAAGGCTTTTAGAACGTCAGAGCACAGGAGCTTGAAGTTACGTCCATAAGTAATCCATTAGGTTCAAAATCAAAAGTGACACTAACTTTGACTAAGCCATTTCGTTATGCAGGCGTCACACTGTCTCGAAATTGACACCAGATGGAAACACGATAAAGGAAATGTTCTAATTCGGCTCTGATCGTGTAAACATCGGGCCATTCGTGAGGACATCTTAAGCCATCGTATGATCGCCGGTGGATTTTCTGAGGCCCCGGCAGCAACTTCGTGAGCGGCAGAAAAATCTTTGGCATGCCAAAAAATTGCCGGAAGACCTTGCGAATGTTCATTTTCGTGTTGAATTCGTTTGTCCATCTTGCCCTTCGTAAGGCCATCGTGATGGCATCTTGTCAAATCGTGTCATCTTCGTCTTTTCTTCGTGTGATCATCGGTGCTCTCGGGCATTTTACGCCTCACGAAGATAATACGAGGGAAACAAGAAGTCGTCCGATTGTCTCAGGAAGGCAATACGACTACGTGAAACCCTCGCAATGACGTCTTGTAGCTATCGTATTATAGTACGATGTCATTGAGATTGGACCACGGTGTCGACAAAGACAGCTGAATTTGAGTACCTCAAGCGATACCCATGTGTCATGGTAACGTAGACATATAAAAGGCCAACCGCAGAGCATCTTCCTCAGTCATTCCTGATGAGCAACTCTGCAGAGCATAGGCTTGTGTAACTCCCAAAGCTTCAGTCATAATTATTCACAATTCCGTTCCTGCTGAATAGCATACTTTGATGATGAGACAACCAGGAAAAAGAAGGCAGCAGCATTGGTTCTTTTGATGCACCTTAGAGAACAAGATGAGCAGATCCTATTTTCCTATAAACCAAGTCTCTCTGAAAAAGTGGTCTTCTCTTTGGGTGGCATTTTAAATTGGTTTTAAGTTGAATCAAATTTAAGAGTGTTGAAATGTGCTGTGTACTCTCCGATCATCAAATGAATTTCAAACGGTCGGCCGAAGGTTTTATAACATCGGGAGGTCACGTGTCGTCTTCGGGACCTAGTTCGAACGCATCGTAGTCTCAATACGACGTCGTGAAGCCGTCGTGTGCCCTTCGTTTGGCCTGCGTGTAAACTTCGTAATAAAAAACACATCTTCGTGTTGCCTTCGTGTGTGGTTCGGATGCCATCGTGTGACCTTCTGTATGCATCGTACTTGCTTCGGCTAGAGATTGGCTGTTGACCATGTTCGGAGCGATCTTCGCGCGAAATTCAAAATTCCATATTCGTAAGGCCACCTGGTGTCATTTTCGGGACAGTGTGACGCCTGCATAAGAAATGGCATAGTGTAAGTGTCACTTTTGATTTTGAACCTTATACTATTACTTATGGACAGAACTTCAAGCTCCTGTGGTCAGAGAAGGCTCGGATTAGGTACCTTGGTTAAAAGACACATCCGAAAGTCTTGAGAAGCCTGAAATCGAACCAACGTCCCCTGGTTAATGAAGCGTGTAGCTTAACCATTCCACCACGGAGGCTTTTTTAAAATGTGGGTATGTCGTGTGTTATCATTAGAATTGCCCCATCGAAATATTTTATTTATTTTTTTTATGATGAAACGAACATTTGTCAGCTTGATTTGTTTGTGTTGCGGTTTTACGTCCCCTTTAATAGTAATATTTGAGACGTCGCTTCCCATTTTGTGTGGCTTTTACCCGACATAAAGATGAAATGACATCTCAAGCCCTACCACCCAAACAAACCACAGGGTTTATATGCATTGAGGCTTTGTTATATTAACCCTTGTCCTGCTGAATATTCATATATGCCACACCCACTACTGATTATCAACCAATCAGATTACCTGTAGCGAATTATTACAACAAATTCACAATCTGAATGACAAACAATGTAGATCCTGATCAGATGGCTTCTTCAGAAGTCATCTGATCTGGATCTACATTGGTTCAAAGAAAAGGCATATCCGGGCTCAGCAGAACAAGGGTTAACCCAATGCATGCGGGAAACCGCTAAAGGGGTACCTTGGCAAACAGTGCAGGCCAGATCAGACGCCGCAGAACGCTGCGTCTGATCAGGGCCTGCACTTTTTGCTAACAGAATTTTCAGCCAAAAATAGAATAAAAACGAAAAAATAGACCTGATACCCCTTATATGACAAATGGACTTGTCCAACATATAGCAATAGAAGAGTCCACTAGTATACAATGGGTTAAGCTATCGGAAGAAATTCTTAGGGACTAAAGAACGTGTTCAAATCAGCCATGGTAAACAAACCATCTGTGTTCAAATGTAATCACATCCAAAATGTATTCCCTTCGCGTAAGTTACAAGCTTTTCTCACGCCACGGATCTCAAATGACGTACTAGAGGACCAATGGTCCTGTACTGCTCATCTGAGTGCTGAGCATTAATGGAGCTCATTTCGCAAACATGCTTATACAAATACATTGTAACCTTTGTTGTCGAAACAATGAAAATTTTGAGATGAAAAATTGTGATACATGTATTTATTTTTCATATTTCTGCTCAAAATATAGATTATGGGTACTCGTTAGAACCGCCTCATTGAGGCGGTTCTGAGTGCCCACAATCTATATTTTAGAGCAGAAATAAGAAAAATATTTTTACCCCTGTAAACCCTAGTTTTACTATATAAAAGTGGTGTTCAAGGGGATCAAAATTATATGGCAGTATTTTCGTGATGATTTGGTTTCTGAGAAATAGATTTTTGAAGGGGGTTTTACCATGGCAGCGATCCTTGTCATGTTACATAAACCATTTGAACAAACTTGATGGCATGAGAACCCAGTGCTACATATCAATCGTTGATTCTGGAACAAAAGGTGCTGAAGTATTATCACCATATTATCAGTAAACTTGGATGTAGCATTGGGGACTCGTTCCCATCATAGTTTGTTCAAATGATGACCCTCCAGTGACAGTGACCTATTTTACGCCAAGGTCAAATTTGGTTACGTAGACTTTTATATGAAAAAAAAAAGTCAAAACTATGTAATTTTCGGAAACTATTGTAGCCTGTGATCTGAACATTGGTAGATGCAGTAAGCTGAATAAGTGGATGAAATTACATGAGTATTCAAGGCCAATGCCATTCTTTGACCTTGGCCCAATGTCATTTAGGTGTGAGAAATTAATTAAGAAGCCTCCGTGGTGACGAACAAGACGATACTATGTTGGACGTTCTAGCAATAACAGATGCGTATTATGCAAATTTGCTCGATGCACTGAGAAAGTTCTGCGAGCCATGAAAAACAGCAAGGTAAACTCTCCAAAGGGATTCTGCTCAAACAGGACAATACAAGAGTCCACACTTGTGAAATTGCAATGGGTGCTGAGAGGAATGGGTACGAGCTAATACCACACCCCGCCTTTTCGCCGGACTTAGCTCCTAGTGGCTATTTCCTATTCCAAAAATTGGAAAAGGTTATCCGTGGATGTCATTTCCAGTCCAACGAAGAAGTCGTGAGGCAGTTGAGGAGTGGGTCAGGACAAGGAGCCTGGCTTCTTCTGTTATGTATGGATGGCACTGGAACATCGTTGGTCAAAGTTTATCATTCTGGAGGGCGATTCTATTGAAAAAGAAGAGATCTCACCCAGAAATAAGTTAGGCTTTTTTTATTGACTCGCCCTCGTATCTCAGCCACATATTGCCGTTCGCAGTTAAGGCTTATACGCTGAACGCGACAAAAACTAAAGCTGAAGAAGCGATCTGATCAGGATCTTCACTGTTTGTCAAGCGGTTTGTAAACTGAATGAATACATTCACCTTATTTGCATTATCTGCTGGTTCCTAGTCTGAAGGTTATCAGTGTTGGAAAAACAGGTAACCAGACCCCCCTGACCTTAAAAGGTCAGGGGGGGTCTGGTTACCTGTTTTTCCAATATTGACAATGTGCAAGCTGGGAGCCAGCGAATAATGCAAATATGGTGAATTGAAGCAATTTTATTGTATGATAGTCAAACAAGGGTGTGGCTTAATTTTATTCAGCAATTTATGGCAAACGGCAAATAATCGAAATTTAATGCTTGTGTCATAGGCTTTGTCGACTAGCGTTGATACCGATTTAGAGACCCACGAAAACAGCGTAGATCCAGAATGTCCAGTTATGGCCAAACGAACACGAACGGTTATATCAGGCAAACGTCCCACAAATCAAAGCAGTGACAGCACTGGCGTGTCGATTGTCTCAGAGGGTAAGATGGTTGGTTGGTTGGTTTGAAGTTTAACGTTCCCGTCAACACTATAAAAGTCATTTTGGAGACGTTGCTTCCAATTTTGTGGGACTTTTACCCGACATTGAGATGAAATGACATCTCAAGCCCTGTCGCCCAATGAAACCAATAGGGTTTATAAGCATGGACAGTCCGACTCGCCCCGCTTTGCCTGGGCAGGCTTAGATCCTCTGAGCGGTTTACCAGTACTCGTGTGCGGTCGCATTCAGCTCTGCGTGGAAGCATCATGCAGTCCATTTATTTCTTCAAGACCCAATGGGCGGGGGCTGAAGTGTAAGATGGAACACAATGGTCCTGAATGAAGACTTGGACTTTTTCGTCTAGCCCTTAAATCCATGTACTGTAAGCAATCAGTGGAGATAACAATCTGACCTCACAGCGATAAGTCTAGGTCTTCAATGTTTGTCAACCCCAAAAATGATTCCAGTTTGTTTGTTTGATTGATTTGGAGTTTAACGTCCCCGTCAACACTGTAAAGGTCATTTTGGAGACGTTACTTCCAATTTTGTGGGACTTTTAAGCCACATTAAGGTGAAATGACATCTCAAGCCCTGCCTCCCAATGAAACCAATATGGTGTATAAGCATGGACGGGTCCGACTCGCACCGTTTTGCCTGGGCAGGCTTAGATCCTCTAAGCGGTTTACCAGTACTCGTGTGCCCGTCGGTTTCAGCTCTGCCTGGAAGCATCATGCAGCCCATCTATTTCTTCAGTTGGCGCATCACGAAAACACGCATATATAATTTTGACCCCCTTGAACCCCACTTTTAAACAGTAAAACTGGGGTTTCCGGGGGTATACCTTATTTTTCTTATTTCTGCTCTAAAATATAGATTGTGGGTACTCGTTAGAACCGCCTCGATGAGGCGGTTCTAACGAGTGCCCACAATCTATATTTTGAGCAGAAATAAGAAAAATATCACAATTTTTCATCATAAAAATTTCATTTTTTCGGCGATAAAGGTGGCAATGTATTTGTATAGGCGTGTTTGCGTAATTGGGGGCCGTACATGATTTCAGCCCAGGTTCTTACACAACACCCACACCTGACCTGACAGAGATAAGAATATCGTGGCTATTTTCTATAAATAACCATAACCTGAACTGCTTCAAATCATTGATAGTCACGTGGACCTCAACAACGAAAAGCGTCTGTGCTTTGTAACTTTGGGTCGGTTGCCATACAAATGGCCCCAAAAAGAGGCAGGATTGAAGAAGCTTCCTACAGAGATATGTGCCAAATTGATTTTTTCCCTATCCAGTACTCATCGAGTTCATACACAGTCGAACTCGAATCGCTCGAACACGGTTCGGACCACATATATTTGTTCGACCACATGCATGCGTGTGTTTGAAATTTACGTCCCGCCATCATCTAAATGCATACAGAGACGGTACCTTGGTTGAAAGACACATCCGAAATTCTGGAGAAGCCCGAAATCGAACCAAAGTTCCCTGGTTAATGAAGCGTGTAGCTTAACCACTGCACCGAGGAGGCTTTTGTAAAATGAGGGTATGTCGTGTGTTCTCATTAGAATCGTATCATCGGGGCGATTCTAATGGGTACACACACAATACCTTTTTATAATGAAATGAATATTTGTCATCTTGATTTGTTTGTGTTGAGGTTTTACGTCCAAGTCTTTTAGACGTCGCTTCCAATGTTGTGGGACTTCTATCCGACATTAAGATAAAACGACATCTCAAGCCCTACCAAACAAACCATAGGGTTTATATACAGGGACATTCGGACTCTTACCACTTTGTGGGCTTTGTTAACTTAAGCTATCGAATAAAATTCCTAGGAACTAAAGAACGTGTTTAAACCAGCCATGGTAAACAGGTCATCAGTGTTTATTTGTAACGTCCCCGTCAACACTGCATAGGTCATGTTGGAGACGTTGCTTCCAATTTTGTGGGATTTTTACTCGACTCGAGTAAAAGTCCCACAACATTGGAAGCAACGTCTCCAGTGTGACCTAAATAGTGTTGACAGGGACGTGAGCCCTTATCCTGCTGTTCACGACAACCCATACCTTTGCAAACAGTGTAGATCCAGATCAGATGGCTTCTGAAGATCAGGATCTAAACAGTTTGTCAGTTTACAGCAATTAATTACATGAAGTATTCTGATTTATTCAAAGTCAGAAATGGGTGTGGCTTACTTAATTATGCAGCGGAATAAGGGTTAAACCTCAATTCAAACAAACACACACTTATGGGCTGCATGATGCTTCCACGCAGAGCTGAAACCGACCGCACACGAGTACTGGTAAACCGCTTAGAGGATCTAAGCCTGCCTAGGCAAAGCGGTGCGATTTTGCCCGGGTTCCGTATTCGACCCCCTCTATTAGGTTACTAGAATGCCTGATTGCGGTATAAAAGATAATATCTTGTCCACACAAGATATTTTCTTGTGCGCACAACATATTAAAAAACAAAACAAAAAAAAACATGTCCCTTCCCGGGTTCCGTACGAGCACCGTAGCACGTCAAATAGTGATTTATCAATTAATAAGTCACGACACTAGAGCTGCTCTGTAGACAAAAATGTATTTGATTACTTCAGATTCTCCCTTTCTTCCGCCATTGTTTAAAGGAATTCCGCCAATAAAACTGACTGTATCACACGCGTTTATCTGACTGCATAACATATGTGGTACAAGAAAAAGACGTTAAACCATCTAACGTCAAGGTAACAATGAATGACGTCATGAAACCTGAATAAAGGCGGCTCTTCGCGTCGCGCTCTTACGCCGAGTAATTATTCATTCAATATATCACTAGATTTTACTATTGGCTATATACAGGATCTTACATGAGTGCTCATGTATTATTGAATTTATTAAACGAGTTGAGGTAAAGGGATAAAATGCGAGGTTTTGCCGAGCATTTTATCCCTTTTCCTCAACGAGTTGAATAAATTCAATAATACATGAGCACGAATGCAAGATTCTATTTATCATATGACATTTAAAACGCATTTTATTCACGATTTGTTACAAAAATGTCAATATTCCGCCATTAGTAAACGCGACGTCATTAAGGGCGTCGTAAATGTAACGTAACGGGACGTATCTAGCTAATTTGCATACTTAATTCACTAGTGGATTATCGAAAATATTACATGGCGTTATTACACTCTCAGACGCGACGTATAAATAAGCGTACTGTGTTAGAATTGCGTGTAATGTCATCGTCATGGCTTTCATTGAAGCATTTTCAGCAAAAAAGTCCGATTTAAAATTGTCATACATGTATATTGCGCGAGTGATCATTTTGCATGAATTTTATGAAACTCGCCAGAGCCCCGTTGCATAAATTGTGTATGAAATAACAACTCGTGAAAGATCTTTTGTTATACTGCAAAAATGTTGGCTTCTATGATAATCTTTTTCCATATACTATTGCCCACTCGCGTTCACTTTACTGAAGCTTGATTTTCTGCACAGCTGATCGAAATAAAAGCAAAAGTATTAAAATGATAATTTTCACCTGAAAATAACTAAGAAAAAAAAAACAAACTTTTGGGTGTTTTTAATTCATTCGGGACTTCATTCCAGTGTTTCCATTGTTGGCTTGAAGAAATATACAGTAAAATTCCACTATTAAGACCACCTAAAATTAAGACTAATTCTGCTTTAAAAGTCTTATTAAGAAGGGCACAGTTCTCTGTCTTCGTTTTTTATGCACACAGTGTCCTCTGGTCAGGGACCACCTTTGGGACTCTTCAAAAGTGGTCTTGAAGACCACTTTTGAACAGTCCCAAATGTGGTCTTAATAAAGGAATTTTACTGTATTAGGCCGCATGTTGCTTGCGCGCAGAGCTGAGACCGACCGAATTTGGAAATTGGTAAAGGTGTAAACCTGTCCAGGAAAAGTTGTGCGAGTCGCACCAGTCCTTAAAGCATAGCGGTGTCTTTGGGCGGGAAGGCTTGAGATGTCAAAATCGGAAGCAACGTCTCCAAAATGACATGAATAGTGTGGACGGGGACGTACAACCAATACACAAACACTCTCATTCGGATACCAATCTAACG
This sequence comes from Lucinisca nassula, assembly GCA_963580285.1. NCBI lineage: Eukaryota > Metazoa > Mollusca > Bivalvia > Lucinida > Lucinidae > Lucinisca > Lucinisca nassula. The sequence goes on from OY757020.1 coordinate 123,498,176, forward strand.
TTTCCAACAGAGCACCGCCATCAATGCTTTTGTTTGGTTTAACGTCCCCGTCAACAGTGTATAGGTCATTCTGGAGACATTGCTTCAAATTTTGTGGGACGTTTACCTGACATTGATATGAAATGATATTTCAAGCCCTGTCGCCCAATGAAAACAATAAGGTTTATAAGCATGGACGGTCCGACTCGCACCGCTTTGCCTGGGCAGGCTTAGATCCTCTAAGCGGTTTACCAGTACTTGAGAGCGGTCGGTTTCAGCTCTGCGTGGAAGCATCATGCAGCCCATCTATTTCTTCAAGCCCCGATGGGCGGGGGCGAACCAATGCAATGTGGACATAAGTGCAGATGATATTAAAAATTAACATTTTGAATGTAATAACGCTATCTTTTAACAGTGGATTAAATATGCAAATTAGATACGCCCCATAACGTTACAAGTACCCTGTCCTTAGCGACGTCGCGTTCACTATTGGAAGAATATTGACATTTTTGTACAAAACGGCAAGCACTGTGAGCTGCGTAAAGCCAAATGCCAGCCAATGAAAAGCGACGTTATATGATGACGTCGAGTTTCCGACAGTATATCACACAATTTTACCGTTATCCAATCAGACGTCGCGTTATATATGGAAATGCATAAGAATTAAGAAATAAGATTTATTGCGTGATAAATCACTGGAGGTCAGTTGTAAAGTAGATCACAAGATCACAGCACAAGCGCGTAGCGCGAGTGATTTGTCTACTTACAAATGACCGACACAGTGATTTATCACCAAATAAATCATGGCACTAGAGCTGACCTTTTTGGTTCTAAAACACTAAAAGTCGACGAAAATGCTATCGATTCCTTCAGATTCTTCCTCCATTGTTTAAAGGAAATCCCGCCAATATTACTGACTGTATCACATGCGTTTACCTGTTTTCATAACTTATCACTCAATATATCAGTAGATTTTATTATTGGCTATAAGGGCGACCAGTTTTAGAATGGCATTTAGGGTAAAAAAAAAAACGTGAATAAAATGCGTTTTAAATGTCATATGATAAACAGAATCTTGCATTCGTGTTCATGTATTATTAATTATTACACGCACCTGAAACATGCGCTCCCCTAAAAAGCTTTCAATAAAACTGGGAAGTTTTCCTCTTAAGCCAATGTAATGTAGATCTATCAATATTCCATAACGCCATGTTGTATCATATGCTTTCTCCAAGTCGAAAAAGACAGCTACTACGTGTTCTTTGTTAATAAAAGCATCTCGTATAAACGTTTCTAGTCTTATTAAATTGTCATTGGTACTACGTTCCGAACGAAACCCCGATTGATATTCTGAAATGAGGTTGTTGGACTCTAAGTACCAGACTAATCTCTTGTTTGTCATTCTCTCCAATGTTTTACACAAACAACTTGTCAAAGCTATCGGACGATAATTTGTAGGTTCTGCATGATCTTTCCCTGGTTTCGGAATTGGTACAACTGTAGCTACACGCCAGCTCTCAGGACAGACCCCGTTTCCCAAATATTATTAAAGATATCTAAAAGTGTTGTAAGAGAACTTTTTGGCAGATGCTAAAGCATCTGATAATGAATTTCATCGGGGCCGGTTGCCGTATCATGTGATTTTTCAATGGCTTCAACGAGTTCGGATAAGTTGAAAGGTTTGTTGTATTCTTCGTGATGAAGGGATTTAAAGTTTAGATTTCTTTTCTCTTGGTCCTTTTTGAAATTTCTAAAAGTGTCAGAATAATTACGCGATGATGAATTTCTCAAGAATGTGCTCCCAATAGTATCTGAAATATCTTTTTCTGTTGAAGCTATTGTGTCAAATTCAGTATTTAAATGTGTAAAACTAGAGGACTTTAATTTTCCTGAAATTTTTCGTACCATATCCCAAACCTTTTTAATGGGGGTTTTGTAGTTCAATTTGGAGACATATTCTCTCCATGACTTTCGTTTGGAAGCTCGGATTGTTCGCCGAGCTTTAGCTCTAAAAACTTTTACGTCGTTTAGCTTTTCTGAAGTGGGACTTTTGCAGAACTTATTTAGAGTCTGTTAACGCTTTTTTATAGCTTCTTTACAGTCATTATTAAACCAAGGCTTGCTTTTCTTAGTATTTGTGGAGGTCTTTGGAATGCATTGTTCTGATATATTAATAAGTGTATCTGTGAAATCAGAAACAATGTCGGATGATTCATTAAATTGATCAAATGATAACTCTTCTTCACATAAATTATGGAATAATTCCCAGTCGGCTTTATTCATTTTCCACTTCTGGTAACAGTCTTCATCTGGTTCGTTTACGCTCTCAATTATAACAGGGAAGTGATCACTTCCGCACTGATCATCATGAACAGACCAGTCATAGTCTAAGAAGAGAGATAGGTGACACAAAGAGAGATCTAAAGAAGATAAATGACCTGTCGCAGGGTGAAGGTAAGTATAAGATTTATCATTCATCAAGCAAAGATAGTTCTTTGCAATAAAATCTTCAACAAGTGCTCCTCTGTTATTGATATCTTTACAGCCCCATAGAATATTGTGACCATTGAAGTCGCCAACTAAAAGATATGGCGATGGAAGTTGACTCAGCAATGAGTCAAGATGTTCGGGCTTTACAGAAAATGAGGGTGGGATATATAGAAACCGATACTGCTACAGCTTGTAGGTCTGTTTTTAATTTGATCTCTCTTTGTGGTAAACAGGATTTAACAAAAATTGAACTGCCACCAGATGGTTTGTTACCATCAGAATAGATATAGTTGTATGTATTGAAACCCCTGACATCAATGTTGTCATCAGTTTTTAAAAAAGTTTCTTGCAAACAAAAAACCGATGAGTTTAATAACGAAATAAGTAATAAGAGTTCATTATAATTTGATTTAAGACCTCGACAATTCCATTGTATTATTTTGTGTTTTAAATCCATTTTATGAAGAGATTAAAACTAGAAAATATTATGGAGCTGCAATTGACGATATAGCTCTGCTACCACCACCTCGTGGTGTTGCTGACCTCGATCTGTTATTGCCACTTGGTGATGATGAAGTTTCATTGAACTCCATATCACTGTCACTCAAAGATCCGAATCTGTTCTGAAATTTTATATTGTCTCTTTCCATTTTGCGTTGTCTGTCTGTTTGTCTTTGAGACAATTGATGTTTTTTTATCGGATCTTCCGATCCCTTATTAGTTCGACCTGAGTCGGGTTTCTCTTTTACATTCGGCGCTGGCTTCGGTACGGTCGCTGTCGACCGATCCGAAGCAACCTGGATTGCGCCATTTGATAAATTGGTTGAACTTTGTGGTGCTGGAGTGGGTTTACTCCATGCACCAGATTTTTTCAGTTCAGCTATGTATGATTCAGCAGTCTGTGTTGCGGAGCTGGTACATTTTACACCAGCACCCTTTGTGGTGCTGGCGAAACTGGTGGTTGCTGTTATGTATCGCTCTTCGACAATTTTCCGCGCTTCTGAGAATGTTATCCCCTCTGGTATTTGACGGTGAGTATTTCTTTTTCTTTTTGCCACGCCGGACAGTCTCGGGAGAAAACAGCATGTTTGCCATCACAATTTACGCATTTGGGTTCATTTTTGCAGTTGAGGTGATTATCAACATGCTTATCTTCACCACAATTAGGAAAGAGTTTTTTTCTCTGACATCTGCTTTTGTGATGGCCAAAAGCCTGACAAGAGTGACATCTAAGAGGGTTTGGGATGTATACCTCTACGTTAATGGAAAGATATGCTAATTTGATTTTCTTGGGTAGAATTGGTGTATTAAAAGTCAACACATAAGTTGCTGTTGGTTTTAGTACACCACTACTACGGACTTTAATGTTACGAACACCAACAACTCCCTGATCTTTCAAGTTATCGACTATCTGTTCATCTGAACAAGGACGCAGTTCTGGGCTGAATTGAGCGTGTTATGTAACGAGACTTTAACTTTAAGATCAAAGAGTTTGTTGGTGTTTAGCAGGCTTACCACTTGCTGTTTTCTCTCGACTTCTAAGAGAAGATCACCCGATTTGAGTTGTTTTATACTCTTAGGGTGTCCGGCAATGGAGAGAATACTTTTCTCGATGACGAAGGGGGAAAGGCTAGATACAGTTCGTGTATCGTCAAGCGACGTAACGTCCAAGAAACGCGGAACATTGTCAAAATTTGGTTCAGCAGACTGCTGACTAGATTGTTGACTTGACTGCTGACTGGATTGTTGACTGTGTTCATCCGATTCGGATGAATCCTCTTGTTTTTTACGTTTAGGTGCGTTGTGGATGTGTGATTTGCGGTTATGTTTTACCATTAGCCATAAGAAAAAAAATCTAGTTTCGTCCCAAGTGCTGTCCGCCCTCCGTGGAGCCCTACAAGGGAACACCATAATGGAGTGGTTATCCAATTCGCAGGTGTTAGAGATACACGTGAGATATACTCGTATAAACAAAATGCCTACACGATTGATCCGTTAAGCCACCGCCTTCTAGAGATAAAAAGACAGAAAAGGGTAAGGTAAATGGGCATATGGTTGGTATCAGGAAAGATACAAAAAGAGTTGATGATGATGATGATTTCGTGTTTAACGACGCGTCAACCCTCCTGGTGGGTCATAAGCGTCAGTCGGTTAACGGTTAAACGGCATGAATAATTATGATGATATTAAAAGTAACAAGTCAGAATGATAATGTATAAAAATCTGAAACAGTTAAATCTTATGAAAAAGACCAATTTCTTTTAAGAATAAAATAATGTTATCAACAGGTACATCTCGATGATGATGATGATGATTTCGTGTTTAACGACGCGTCAACCCTCTTTGTGGGTCATAAGCGTCAAACGGTTGATGGTTAAACGGCATGAATAATTATGATGATATTAAAAGTAAAAAGTCAGAATGATAATGTATAAAAATCTGAAACAGTTAAATCTTATGAAAAAGTCCAATTTCTTTTAAGAATAAAATAATATTATCAACAGGTACATCTCGAAACAGTTGTTGCAAAGTGTCAGCTTTGAAATATAAAATACGTGAGGGTGAAAAGTCAACACAGTCAATTAAGATATGTTTCACAGTGAATGGCTGATCACAACCTACACAAGAAGGCTGATCATCACCATTAAAAATATAAGAATGAGTAACTCTAGTATGGCCGATGCGCAGTCGTGTTAATACTACGTCCTCTTTTCTGGAAAACTGTGGAGGAGAGCATTTTGTACTAACGACAGGTTTAATGGCATGGAGTTTGTTATTTATTGCACGGTCCCATTCGCCTTGCCATTCCGACAAGATGTATCTGTTGATAAATGGTTTAAAATTGTTAAAAGGAATTTTAAAAGCAGATGGATCAAGATTGAGCGATTCCTTTGCTTTCTTGCCAGCATATTCATTACCGACAATGCCAATATGGCTCGGAAGCCAACAAAACAAGATTTGGTGTGTTTTAGAAATTTCATGATGTTTTTCGATCAATTTTTGAATTTGAGGATTTTTAGATGATGAATGGTCTAAAGCCTTAAGCACAGAAAGTGAATCAGAAAATATAATTGCTTTTTGAATTGTTGAAGAACTGATAAAATCTAAAGCTAGGTCTATAGCTTTGGCTTCAGCTGTAAAAATAGATGAACCATCTGGAAGGCGCATGGTTTTGTGCGTATCTTTAGAAACATACGCACAACCAACTTTATCTCCTTCTTTGGAACCATCAGTATAGACTTGCTGGTAATCATCGTAACGTGATTGCAGTACCTGAAAGTTTTGTTTGAGAAGTATCGGATTTGATTCGGATTTTTTTCCATCATGTAAGTCGAACAGAATAGAAGGTTGTTTAATACACCAAGATGGAACTTCGGCGGTTTCATGTTTTTGAATATTTTTAAGGTCGATACCTGAATTTTCCAGCAGTGGTAAAATACGTAATCCAAAAGGTTTAATTGCTGTGGGTTTAGTTTCATACCTATCTACAAATTGAGGTCGAAATGAAATTTTGGATGCCGGGTTAGATGGATTTGCAGCAAGTCTAATAGCATACTGAAGAGAAAGTTTCTCTCTGCGCGAGGTTAAAGATGGTTCACCTGCTTCTACATAAAGGCTTAATACGGGAGAAGTACGGAAGGCTCCCATGGCCAGACGAAGGCCTTGGTGATGGATAGTATCCAAGGATTTTAAATAGGACTTTCTGGCAGAACCATAAACAACAGACCCATAATCTAATTTAGATCTTATTAAAGACCGGTAAAGATGTAATAAAGTATACCGATCTGCTCCCCAACTTGTATGAGCTAAAACTTTCAAAAGATTCAAAGCTTTTAAGCATTTCGCTTTAAGATATTTAATATGGGGAATAAAAGATAACTTTTGATCAAATATGACCCCAAGAAATTTGGCTTCTTCAACAACAGGAATTTGTGATCCGTATAAAAACAGGGAAGGATGTTCGTGTTTCTTCCGTAGTTTACAAAAATGAACACACTGCGTTTTCGACTTGGAGAACTTGAAACCATTTTTATCAGTCCATTCTTCTATTCTTTTTAAATTTTGTTGTAACTTTCGTTCAATTGTTTTCATATTTTTTGAACGGTAACATATACAAAAATCATCAACATACAATGAACAATCAGTTTTGTCGTCCAAACATTGTACAATATTGTTTATTTTGATGTTAAATAGCGTAGTTGAAAGAATACTACCCTGTGGGACACCCTGTTCTTGATCATAGAAATCTGACACGGTAGACCCCACACGCACCTGAAACATGCGCTCCCCTAAAAAGCTTTCAATAAAACTGGGAAGTTTTCCTCTTAAGCCAATGTTATGTAGATCTTTCAATATTCCATATCGCCATGTTGTATCATATGCTTTCTCCAAGTCGAAAAAGACAGCTACTACATGTTCTTTGTTAATAAAAGCATCTCGTATAAATGTTTCTAGTCTTATTAAATTGTCATTGGTACTACGTTCCGAACGAAAGCCCGATTGATATTCTGAAATGAGGTTGTTGGACTCTAAGTACCAGACTAATCTCTTGTTTATCATTCTCTCCAATGTTTTACACAAACAACTTGTCAAAGCTATCGGACGATAATTTGTAGGTTCTGCATGATCTTTCCCTGGTTTCGGAATTGGTACAACTGTAGCTACACGCCAGCTCTCAGGACAGACCCCCGTTTCCCAAATATTATTAAAGATATCTAAAAGTGTTGTAAGAGAACTTTTTGGCAGATGCTTAAGCATCTGATAATGAATTTCATCGGGGCCGGTTGCCGTATCATGTGATTTTTCAATGGCTTCAACGAGTTCGGATAAGTTAAAAGGTTTGTTGTATTCTTCGTGATTAAGTGATTTAAAGTTTAGATTTCTTTTCTCTTGGTCCTTTTTGAAATTTCTAAAAGTGTCAGAATAATTACGCGATGATGAATTTCTCAAGAATGTGTGCCCAAGAGTATCTGAAATATCTTTTTTTGTTGAAGCTATTGTGTCAAATTCAGTATTTAAATGTGTAAAACTAGAAGACTTTGTTTTTCCTGAAATTTTTCGTACCATATCCCAAACCTTTTTAATGGGGGTTTTATAGTTCAATTTGGAGACATATTCTCTCCATGACTTTCGTTTGGAAGCTCGGATTGTTCGCCGAGCTTTAGCTCTAAAAACTTTTACGTCGTTGAGCTTTTCTGAAGTGGGATTTTTGCAGAACTTATTTAGAGCCTGTTTACGCCTTTTAATAGCTTCTTTACAGTCATTATTAAACCAAGGCTTGCTTTTCTTAGTATTTGTGGAGGTCTTTGGAATGCATTGCCCTGATATGTTAATAAGTGTATCTGTGAAATCAGAAACAATGTCGGATGATTCATTAAAATGATCAATTGATAACTCTTCTTCACATAAATTATGGAATAATTCCCAGTCGGCTTTATTCATTTTCCATTTCTGGTTACAGTCCTCATCTGGTTCGTTTACACTCTCAATTATAACAGGGAAGTGATCACTTCCGCACTGATCATCATGAACAGACCAGTCATAGTCCAAGAAGAGAGATGGGTGACACAAAGAGAGATCCAAAGAAGACAAATGACCTGTCGCTGGGTGAAGGTAAGTATAAGGTTTATCATTCATCAAGCAAAGATCGCTCTTTGCAATAAAATCTTCAACAAGTGCTCCTCTGTTATTGATATCTTTACAGCCCCATAGAATATTGTGACCATTGAAGTCGCCAACTAAAAGATATGGCGATGGAAGTTGACTCAGCAATGAGTCAAGATGTTCGGGCTTTAACGAAAATGAGGGTGGAATATATAAAGAGCAAATTGTAGTTTCTTTATCCAGAGAAACCGATACTGCTACAGCTTGTAGGTCTGTTTTTAATTTGATCTCTCTTTGTGGTAAACATGATTTAACCAGAATTGAACTGCCACCAGATGGTTTGCTACCATCAGAATAGATATAGTTGTATGTATTGAAACCCCTGACATCAATGTTGTCATCAGTTTTTAAAAAAGTTTCTTGTAAACAAAAAAACCGATGGGTTTAATAACGAAATAAGTAATAAGAGTTCATTATAATTTGGTTTAAGACCTCGACAATTCCATTGTATTATTTTGTGTTTTAAATCCATTTTATGAAGAGATTAAGACTAGAAACTATATTGGAGCTGCAATTGGTGATATAGATCTGCTACCACCAGCTCGTGGTGTTGCTGACCTCGATCTGTTATTGCCATTTGGTGATGATGGAGTTTCAGCGAACTCCATATCACTGTCACTCAAAGATCCGAATCTGTTCTGAAATCTAATATTGTCTCTTTCCATTTTACGTTGTCTGTCTGTCTGTTTTTGAGACAATTGATGTTTTTTGATCGGATCTTCCGATCCCTTATTAGTTCGACCTGAGTCGAGTTTCTCTTTTACGTGCGGCGCTGGCTTCGGTACGGTCGCTGTCGACCGATCCGAAGTAACCTGGATTGCGCCATTTGATAAATTGGTTGAACTTTGCGGTGCTGGAGTGGGTTTACTCCATGCACCAGATTTTTTCAGTTCAGCTTTGTATGATTCAGCAGTCTGTGTCGCGGAGCTGGTACATTTTACACCAGTACCCTTTGTGATGCTGGCGAAACTGGTGGTTGGTGTTATATATCGCTCATCGACAATTTTTCGCGCTTCTGGGAATGTTATCCCCCTTTGGTATTTGACGGTTAGTATTTCTTTTTCTTTTTTCCATGCCGGACAGTCTCGAGAGAAAACAGCATGTTTGCCATCACAATTTACGCATTTGGGTTCATTTTTGCAGTTGAGGTGATTATCAACATGCTTTTCTTCACCACAATTAGGACAGAGTTTTTTCCTCTGACATCTGCTTTCATGATGGCCAAAAGCCTGACAAGAGTAACATCTAAGAGGGTTTGGGATGTATACCTCTACGTTAATGGAAAGATATGCTACTTTGATTTTCTTGGGTAGAGCTGGTGTATTAAAAGTCAACACATAAGTTGCTGTTGGTTTTAGTACACCATTTCTACGGACTTTGATGTTACGAACACCAACAACTCCCCGATCTTTCAAGTTATCGACGATCTCTTCATCTGTACAAGGACGCAGTTCTGGACTGCGAATCACTCCCTTAGACGAATTTAACGTGTTGTGGAGAGAGACTTTAACCTGAAGATCAAAGAGTTTATTGGTGCTTAGCAGGCTTACAACTTGTTGTTTTTTCTCGACTTCCAAGAGAAGGTCACCTGATTTGAGCTTTTTGATACTCTTAGGGTGTCCGGCTATGGAGTTAATACATTTCTCAATTACGAAAGGAGAAAGGCTGGATACACTTCGTGTATCGTCAAGCGACGAGACAACCAAGAAACGCGGAACATTGTCGAAATTTGGTTCAGCGGACTGCTGACTGGTTTGTTGACTTGACTGGCTTGTTGACTGTGTTCATCCGATTCGGATGAATCGTCTTGTTTTTTACGTTTAGGTGCGTTGTGTTTAGATGCGTTGCGGTTATTTTTTTTCCATGAGGCATAAGGAAAAAATTCTAGTTTCGTCCCAAGTGCTCTCCGCCCTCCGTGGAGCCCTACAAGGGAACACCATAATGGAGTGGTTAACCAACTCGCAGGTGTTAGAGATACACGTGAGATATACTCGTATAAACAAAATGCCTACACGATTGATCCGTTTAGCCACCGCCTTCTAGAGATAAAAAGACAGAAAAGGGTAAGGTAAATGGGCATATGGTTGGTATCAGGAAAGATACAAAAAGAGTTGAAGAGAAAGCAAAGCGGTATCTCTAGGGCTCGGCGCGACCAGCCGATTGACCGTGCCGGACCGCACGGCCACCCGTCTACACCGACAAAAAGAGTTGAAGAGAAAGCAAAGCGGTATCTCTAGGGCTCGGCGTGACCAGCCGATTGACCGTGCCGGACCGCACGGCCACCCGTCTACACCGAAAAGCCAGGCCAAAGAGGCGTGGTTGGCACCTGAAGCACCGCCACCTCAGGTAACCGTCAACCTACAGGATCCCTTCTTCCGGCTTACAGGACGCCATCCACGGCAAACGGGTGGTACTTCCTTTAGCTCTTCCCAGTGGGCACATAGACCACAGCGGCAATGTGCCCAGTGGGAATTGAGCCCCCAGGGCCACGGCAAGGCAGGAAGTCTAATACCTGGGACCGCTGGAGTGCATAACCTTCTGGTCCACGAATGTGGGCGTGGGTTCGAATCCCACTTCTGACACCAAATGTTACATGTGGGTTTACGGCGTCCCACAAACCCCCATGCTGACAAGACAACCGAGCGTGATCTCTGACAGGTGTACGGGCAGCTGTGGGGTAAGACACAAGAAAGATATCAAATGAATGACATGAATTATTTACAACATTTATATACAACAATACAAACACAAAACATCAAATTTAGTTGCTTCTGCAGCCCACTCAAGACGTCCGCCTCGAAAGCAAAACAATGTTCTGTGCTCGGAACGGGTGACGTGAATGCCTACAGAAGCAAACAACAAAACAACAACAAAACAACAACAAAAATAAAAAAAGAAACAATACAAGACGCGACGGGCCAGTTTATAACTTAGGGTGAATCCCCCACTCGCGTGAATCCCCCTCTCGCGCACTAGTGTAAACTAGTTTGTCGACATTGTTGTCGACCACAGGTTGATATGTATTATTTAGCGATCGCGCACTAATTTGATTCGCCTGAATCGCCTGCAGGTTATTTATTCGACCTGTTTCATTTGAATGGTCTCACATTCATTTCACATTGCTACGACCTGTTTATGTTGGTTCGTCCGCCCTTGCTGGACCCTTACCGACAGCGTCGTACCAGTACCTGCTGCTATATTGCAGGGAGCAGCAGGTCACCACACATTGTTGTGCCTGCAAATTACGATAACTGGACTAAGATACAGTTCACGAAACATACATGCTATATCATGATCCCCCTCCCGGAGAAGTAAGAATATGTTCATGCATATACCGTTAATGCGCATGCGCCGACCAGACATACAGGCTGATTAGTGCATGCGACAAATAACTGCACAGCAGAACTCAACTTGACTGCGTATCAAATTATCAGCACCCAGCGCTTGACACAAGAATAAACAAAGTCTATGTTTCCTTACTGAGCACTACAGAAATCAATTAATGCTCACTACTACTGAGCATAATACTCATCAAATTCGTGCTCACTACATTAGCACAAGTAAAAGGCAATTGAACAGACCACGCCTTTGCGCTACCTGGTCAGCCGCCAATTACAGGAAACATAATCTCTATTTCATATCCTTCTCCGCGACACGGCTCACAAATATAGCTATTCACAAATTCATTACATTAACAACAGATAGAAACTACAAACAGAAAGGATTTTCATCTATAATCCACAACATTTGTTAGTGTCTCATAAGGGCCAACAGTTTGCTGTAAATTCACTGCATTTGGTAGGCACCCCGCCATAACCGTCCTCGCGACGCCGATGACGCAGCTGACGTCATCCCCGCCGCTCAGGCCGTTATGAGACGTCTGGCGACCAAATACTCCCACTTATCATCATTACGTTCTTTATATGTACATACATGCACAAACTGAGTTATCAGACAAAAACGGCATCATTACAAAATGAACTTATATAATTCTTCTTGAACAAAATTATTTCTACTCAACATGAACACGCTTTTAAAATCAGATTCATCATGGTTCATCATCACGGATAACCCGACAGGCTCTTGTAAGAGTTTGCCCTGATGATGAAGATATGGTTAAACCCGTCTTAAGTTTACGTCCCCTCTACACCTAATATCAAATAGAGACGGGACCACGGTTTTCTAACCACAGCTGGTCAAAAGTCATGGATCAAACAAGTGACCCGGCGTTTATTAATTACATTCTACAAAAGGGGTCTAAAAGCCTAAATGAATCTAGAATGAGCGGGTGTCCAAACTTTACGTCTCACCAACATCTAGGGTCAGAATGAGACAGGACCTCACTTAGAAAGACTCATTCTACTACTGGAGAAGCCTGGGATCGGTCCTGCGACCACTAGCTGGCAAAGCTAGTAGCCTAATCACTACAGGCTTCAACAGTGAATTTAGAATAGGCTTCAGAAAGTTGGGGTATACTAGAAGTAAACCCCTCCAAAACCTACAAGCATGTTCATACAAAAATAATACTAAACATAGATTTAACATACCTTTCAATACACTTTCACTTTCCCGTCTCAATGTTGTGTGAATACGTTACAACTTGACCTGCTGCTAAAGTGTTCGTTTTTCTCAGGGTTTTTATATCTATGAATACTACCGGAAAATCATGCATACTCATATTTGCTCGCTAAAATCGTGGCGAGGTGGAGATACCGTCCACAATTAAAGCCAGATAGCAAAAATCGAGTAGATATTGGATTTTTGTTCAAATAGTATATTTCCCATAGGCTCGATATGAGTGAAATAATCTTGAAAGGGCCGTAAAACCCAAACCAAAAAAAAAAAAAAAAAAAAAATATTTCCCATAGGAAAAAAAAATGATGAAACGACCCTATAAAACAATGTCATGACTCCTGTCAAAACGAACACCCACACAACACGTGACGGGAATGAAAATCATATATGGCACAATTTGGCGGTTGGCGATTTTTAGGCAAATTTTATAGAACTCAGCCTTATAGCGGTCCCCTGTATTGTAAAAACAGATCTCCACAAACCACTCATGCATGCATCGTATGATATGTGCATGACTTGTGCATGGAGCCGCACATTTTGCCTACCATATTTCACCTAAAATTTTTCACTCGCACCGCCTTACCATATACCTTCTAAAATAATTTAGATGTGTATAAGCACCAGAGAGGTTTCCTATTCCATCTCGTAACAAGCATTATGCAAGATTTGATGGTTGTAGGCCTTTTTATTTGCAGAGATTTGGAACTTCGACATAAAAATTTGTCAAAGTCGCTGGAGCGTAAAATATAGGTCAAGGTCACCGGGTCAAGGTACCTGCAGAGTCAGTACATCTAGCAGAAGCACTATGCAATATTAGATGGTTGTGGGTCTTTTATTTGAGGAGATCGGGAACTTCGACGTAAAATGTGTCAAAGTCAGTGGAGCGTAAAATATAGGTCAAAGTCACCGTGTCAAGGTACCTGTAGAGTCAACACATCTAGGAGAAACACTATTCAAGATTTTATTGCTGTAGGCCTTTTATTTGAGAAGATCTGGAACATTGACGTAAATTGTGTCAAACTCACTGAATCGTAAAATATAGGTCAGGGTCACCGGGTCAAGGTGCTTGCCTAGTCAGGAGCTCAGGGTGATGTTTCATGAAAGGTTTGATGTAAAAGTCACTGGAGCGCAAAATATAGGTCAAATTCACCAGGTCAAGGTGCTTACAAAGTGAGAAGGTCTATGAGATGTTTCATGTAAGGTTTGATGGTAGATAAGGTTTGTAAAATAAAAACTTTGATGTAAATGTCGAACTTTGACGTAAATGTCGAACTTCGACGTAATGGTCAAAGTCACTGGAGCGCAAAATATAGGTCAAAGTCACCAGGTCAAGGTGCTTACAAAGTGAGAAGGTCTATGAGATGTTTCATGTAAGGTTTGATGGTAGCTGAGGTCTGTAAATAAAAACTTTGACGTAAATGTCGAACTTCGACGTAAATGTCGAACTTCGACGTAATGGTCAAAGTCACTGGAGCGCAAAATATAGGTCAAAGTCACCAGGCCAAGGTGCTTACAAAGTGAGAAGGTCTACGAGATGTTTCATGTAAGGTTTGATGGTAGCTGAGGTTTGAAAAATAAAAACTTCGACGTAAATGTCTAACTTCGACGAAAATGTTAACAGACGGACGGACGGACGGACGAACGAACAGACGGACGGACGGACGAACGAACAGACGGACGGACGAACGGAAAATCGGACGCCTTTGTCGCATCTTGCTATAAGCAGGTGCGACAAAAATGGTTACTGGCGCGTAACATTATGAAAACGCCGGCCTCGGTTGCTCAGTCATATGCGCGCCTGACTGGTGATCAAGAGAACGCGGGTTCGATACCTGCCGGGGTCGGCAACATTCTTTTCTATGGTCATTCTCTCTCTTCCGCTGATTCAAGAAGGGCAGTTGTCAGTTTCAGGCGAAAGAATGTGCACTGTACTGGTTATCTGCTTACGTATACGCCTGCCAAGGTAAACTGGCCGGCTCACAAATGACCAGAAATAGTGTTGACTGGGCCGTTTAACTCTAATACAAACAAACAAAACATTACGAAAACACGCCTCTACAAATACATTATAAACTTTACCTACAAAAAAAAAACAAATTTTAAGATGACAAATCGTGATAATCGATGCGGTTCTAACGAGTACTCACAATATTTATTTTCGAGCTGAAATAAGAAAAATAAGTTATACCCCTGTAAACCCCAGTTTAACAATATAAAAAAAGGGGTTCAAGGGGGTCAAAATTATATAGGCGTGTTTTCGTGATGAAATGTGACAACCATATGAGATGCTTTTAAATGCCTTCGGTAATAAATCCGATTAAAATTGTAATATGATAAACGTGGTCATTTCAAATGAAATTTACGAAACTCGCCATTGGCTCATTTTATAAATTTCATATGAAATGACCACTCCTGCAAGACCCTCTATTTACTTCTCACGATGTCCACTGAAAAAGATTTTTTTTGAAAACTTCGCTTCGTTGTAAAAAAATGACATGAAAAAGATTTTGCAGTGTAATAAATTCGTTATTTTATTTTCTTGACTATAATTTCCCGCCAGAAAGCGACATTTACCTAAGCCGTAAGAATCGGAACAGCTCGGGCGATTATGGCTCGGGCATAAAGCGCTGCCAGGCGGGGTATGCGATCCAATGTTTACCTTCAAGAATCAAAATAACTTGTCAATCATTTTAATGACATAATAATGTCATGTGAATGCTATTAGGTATCAAGATCATGATAAACAACTGACACAATTAAGAAATGAATTTTTTTTCTCTTCTGTTCATGAAAATATGGACGCAGTGGGTCGCGTGCAAAGTAAACAAGCAAATTCGTTGAATTGATATCCCCCGCCGAATGGGTTTTTCGTGTAGAATGGCAAGAAAATATATCTGGCCAAAATTGAGGATGGTTCTAAGAAGCAAACTAGAGACAATGAGGAAGGGCCCCGCTGAACATTTACTCCCTGGATGAGAGGCTGTACCCTGACCTACTGACCTAATTATCAGTAGAGATTAACTTGTCTGTCAAAGTTGAGGTTTATTTACCTGTTATGTGGTTTCAAGGATACCAAAGTAAAATTCGCGAATATTAAAAAAACCCGATATAATCACCGAATAGACAAAATTCCTCAATTTCAATCATTTAAGGGGAAATAACTCTGGATAAAAAAGTAAATCCAGGTAAATCCGAAAAAAAAATTGCGCGTGCATCACGGCAGCGTAATAATACATATTTATTTCAAGTTTCATTTTATTCCATGCAAAAGTTGCTGAGAAGCGGTTCCAGACAAAGTGAGACGACGAAAAATCCAGAATTTTAATCATTTAAGGGGCCATAACTCTGGATGTAAAAAGTCAATCCGAAAAAAATTTGTGCGTGCATCACCACAGCATAATAATACATATTTATTTCAAGTTTCATATAATTCCATGCAATAGTTGCTGAGAAACAGTTCCCGACAAAAAAGTGAGACGACGAAAAATCCAGGATTACAATCTTTTAAGGGGCCATAACTCTGGATGTAAAAAGTAAATCCGGAAAAAAATGCGCGTGCATCACCACAGCATAATAATACATATTTATTTCAAGTTTCATTAAATTCCATGCAATAGTTGCTGAGAAACGGTTCCGGACAAAGTGAGACGACGAAAAATCCAGAATTTCGATCATTTAAGGGGCCATAACTCTGGATGTAAAAAGTCAATCCAGAAAAAAATTGCGCGTGCATCACCGCAGCATAATAATACATATTTATTTCACGTTTCATTTAATTCCAGGCAATAGTTGCTGAGAAACAGTTCCGGACAAAGTGAGATGACGAAAAAATCCAGAATTTCAATCATTTAAGGGGCCATAACTCTGTAAAAAGTCAATCCGAAAAAAAAATTGCGCGTGCATCACTGCAGCATAATAATACATATTTATTTCAATTTTCATTTAATTCCATGCAATAGTTGCTGAGAAACGGTTCCGGACAAAGTGAGACGACGAAAAATCCAGAATTTCAATCATTCAAGGGGCCATAACTCTGGATGTAAAAAGTCAATCCGAAAAAAAAATTGCGCGTGCATCACCACAGCATAATAATACATATTTATTTCAAGTTTCATTTAATTCCATGCAATAGTTGCTGAGAAACGGTTCCGGACAAAAAAGTGTGACGGACGGACGGACGGAAGGACGGACGGACGGAAGGACAACGCCAAAACTATATCCATCCGCCTTCGGCGGGGGATAATGAACCCCGAATGGGTTTATGTAAATTTTACTAGCAACCTGTTGTGGTTCACATACTTTCATGAAATGTGTGTGTGTGGATTCGGGTTTAACGTCGCTTTCAACAATTTTTCAATCATATCACGACGGTGTCTGGTTGCGACAGGGAGCTCAATGCTCACTTTTTTATAGTGCTGCCTCACTGAAGTATTATGTCCCAGACACATTACATGATACCACACCCGGTCACATTATCCTGACACTGGGTCGACCAGTCCTCGCTCTACCCCGTAAATCTGAGTGCCAAGCGAGGAGCAGCTAGTACCATTTTAACGACTTTTGTATGTCGCGGCCCGGGATCGAACCCGTGACCTCCCGTTCCCCGGAGCGGACACTCTACCTACTGAGAACTACTTTCATGAAAAGCAGAAAAATTAAGTTTATTTTTTATATTTACTTTCTTTGCTCCTCATTACTGGGCGAAATAAATGCTTATAGGGTAAACTTTTAAAGCTGAAAGCAATTACGCGCTGTTTTTGTTCAAAGAGCGGAACAGCGTTGACGTCACCAACACCCATAGAGAACCATGGTTTAGACTGACGTCACTGAAAATCATTTGACTCGATGCGTTCATGGAAGTTTGAGCTACAGTGTTTTTTTTTTTTTTTTTTTTGTTTGTTTTAGGTTTGCATTAGATTTTACACGGGAAATGTAAATATTTCAAATTGATGGCCCGAACATCGTTTGCTCGTTCACCATGGTCAATTCCAACTTACTCTCAGTAAAGTCCCTAGCGAATTCTTCCAACAGAGCAACATAAACATGCTAGGAAGATCTAGGGACTTTTATTTTACCATGAACATGTATGCTGTGTGTAGTCATTAGAATCGCATCGATGAGGCGATTCCGATGAGTTTTTGTTTGTTTGTTTAATTTAAGGTTTAACGTCCCCGTCAACACTGTAAAGGTAATTTTAGAGACGTTGCTTCCAATTTTGTGGGACTTTTACCCGACATTGAGATGAAATGACTTCTCAAGCCCTGCAGCCCAATGAAACCAATAGGGTTTATAAGCATGGACGGGCCGACTCGCACCGCTTTGCCTGGGAAGGCTTAGATCCTCTATGCGGTTTACCAGTACTCTTGTGCGGGTCGGTCTCAGCTCTGCCTGGAAGCATCATGCAGCCCATCTATTTCTTCAAGCCCCGATGATGATGATGATGATGATGATTTCGTGTTTAATGACGCATCAACCCTCTTTGTCGGTCATAAGCGTCAAGCGGTTAATGGTTAAACGGTTTGTAGAATTATGAGGATATTAAAAGTAAATAAGTCAGTATGATATGTATATCTGAAACAGTTTAATCTTATGAAAAAGTCCATTTCTTTTAAGAATAAAATAAGATTATCAACAGGTTGATTGTCGCAAAGTGTCGGCTTTGAAGTATATGTTACGGGACTGTGAAAGGTCTACACATTCAATTAAGATATGCTTAACAGTGAATGGCTGATCACATCCTACACAAGAAGGCTGATCATCACCATTAAAATATAAGAATGAGTAACTCTAGTATGGCCAATGCGCATTCGTGTTAATACCACATCCTCTTTCCTGGAAAACTGTAGAGGAGAGCATTTCGTTCCAACGACAGGTTTAATGGTATGGAGTTTGTTATTTATTGCACAGTCCCATTCGCCTTGCCATTCCGACAAGATGTATCTGTTGATAAAAGGTTTAAAATTATTAAAAGGAATTTTAAAAACAGACGGATCTAGTTAGAGCGATTCCTTTGCTTTCTCGTCAGCATATTCATTACCGACAATACCAATATGGCTCGGAAGCCAACAAAACAAGATTTTGTGCGTTTTAGAAATTTCATGATGTTTTTCGATCTATTTTTGTATTTGAGGATATTTGGATGATGAATGGTCTAAGCCTTAGGCACAGAAAGTGAATCAGAAAATATAATTGCTTGTTGAATTGTTGAGGAACTGACAAAATCTAAAGCTTCTTAAGCAAGGTCTATTGCCTTTGCTTCAGCTGTAAAAATAGATGAACCATCTGGAAGGCGCATGGTTTTGTGCGTATCTTTAGAAACATACGCACAACTAACTTTATCTCCTTCTTTTGAACCATCAGTATAGACTTGCTGGTAATCATTGTTACGTGACTGCAGTACCTGAAAGTTTTGTTTGAGAAGTATCGGATTTGATTCGGATTTTTTGCCATCATGTAAGTCGAACAGAATAGAAGGTTGTTTAATACACAAAGATGGAACTTCGGCGGTTTCATATTTTTGAATATTTTTAAGGTCGATACCTGAATTTTATAGCAGTGCTAAAATTCGTATCAAAAAGGTTTGATTGCTGTGGGTTTAGTTTCATACTTATCTACAAATTCAGGTGGAAATGAAATTCGGAATGCCGGGTTAGATGGATTAGCAGCAAGTCTGATAGCATACTGAAGAGAAAGTTTCTCTCTGCGCGAAGTTAAAGATGGTTCACCTGCTTCTACATAAAGGCTTAATACGGGAAAATTACGAAATGCTCCCATAGCCAAACGAAGGCCTTGATGATGAAAAGTATCCAAAGGTTTTAAATAAGACTTTCTGGCAGAACCATAAACAACAGACCCATAATCTAATTTAGATCTTATCAGAGACCGGTAAAGATGTAATAAAGTGTACTGATCTGCTCCCCAACTTGTATGAGCTAAAACTTTCAAAAGATTGAAAGCTTTTAAGCATTTCGCTTTAAAATATTTAATATGGGGAATAAAAGATAACTTTTGATCAAATATGACCCCAAGAAATTTGGCTTCCTCAACAACAGGAATTTGTGATCCGTATAAAAACAAGGAAGGATGTTCGTGTTTCTTCCGTAGCTTACAAAAATGAACACACTGCTTTTTCGACTTGGAGAACTTGAAACCATATTATCAGTCCATTCTTCTATTCTTTTTAAATTTTGTAACTTCCGTTCAATTGTTTTCATATTTTGTTGTTGTTTTGTCGTCCAAACATTGTACAATATTATTTATTTTGATGTTAAATAGCGTAGTTGAGAGAATACTACCTTGTGGGACACCCTGCTCTTGTTCATAGAGATCTGACAGGGTAGATCCAACGCACACCTGAAATATGCGCTCACCTAAAAAGCTTTCAATAAAACTGGGAAGCTTTCCTCTTAAGCCTAAGTTATTGAGATCTTTTAATATTCCATAACGCCATGTGATAGCATATGCTTTCTCCAAGTCGAAAAAGACACCTTACATGTTCTTTGTTAATAAAAGCATTTCATATAAAGGTTTCTAGTCTAATTAAATTGTCGTTGGTACTACGTTCCTAACGAAAACCTGACTGATATTCTGAAATGAGATTGTTGGACTCTAAGTACCAGACTAATCTCTTGTTTATCATTCTCTCCAATGTTTTACACAAACAACTTTTCAAAGCTATCGGTCGATAATTCGTAGGTTCTGCATGATCTTTCCCTGGTTTTGGAATTGGTACAACTGTAGCAAAACGCCAGCTCTCAGGACAGACCCCCGTTTCCCAAATATTATATTATTATAGATATCTAAAAGTGTTGAAAGAGAACTTTTTGGCAGATGCTTAAGCATCTGATAATGAATTTCATCGGGGCCGGTTGCCGTATCGTATGATTTTTCAGTGGCTTCAACGAGTTCGTATAAGTTAAAAGATTTGTTGTATTCTTCGTCATTTAGGGATTTGAAGTTTAGATTTCGTTTCTCTTAGTCCTTTCTAAAAGTGTCAGAATAATTTCGCGGTGATGAATTACTAAAAAATGTGCTACCAAGAGTATCTGAAATATCTTTTTTAGTTGAAGCTTTTGTGTCAAAACCAGTATTTAAATGTGTAAAACTAGGGGACTTTGTTTTTCCTGAATTTTTTCGTTCCATTTCCCAAACCTTCTTAATGGGGGTTTTGTAGTTCAATTTGGAGACATATTCTCTCCATGACTTTCGTTTGGAAGCTCGGATGGTTCGCCAAGCTTTAGCTCTAAAAACTTTTACGTCGTTTAGCTTTTCTGAAGTAGGACTTTTGCAGAACTTATTTAGAGTAGAAGTAAAACAAAGATCAGGAATTGATACAATTAACTTACTCCATCCATAAAAGACACCAAAGGGAAAGAAATACAAACATTAAGCGACCAGACCATAATGGAAACCTAAACAAAGGAAGGCCGTATGGACAGTTACTTTCCCACAAAATGGCCATATGGCCATCCAAAATTAAAAGACACAAGTGATACACACAGTAAGTAACAAACAACAACATAAATAAATCGCCACAGAAGAGCCGCCTTGAAATGGTCAGTGGAAGATTTCCACGGGGGGGGGGGGGGGGGGGGGTTAAATCGATTTTACGTGGCCACAATCCTCGCCCTTACTTCCGTCGCGATTTAGACAAATAATTTGTTCAGTCCGCATGAAGGCCTCCTAACTCATCAGTGCAACATCTCCGTGAACACAGAAATCAAAGAACCACAGAGGTGAGACAACGGTGAGGACTCGACAGCAAGAAACCACTGAAATGCTGGAGCAAAAGAAAAACTAACAGTTAGACTCCGATGAGCCCGACCAGAGACAGAGCCTGTTTGCGCTTTTGAATTGCTTCTTTACAGTCATTATTCAACCAAGATTTGCTTTTCTTAGTATTTGTGGAGGTCTTTGGAATGCATTGTTCTGATATATTAATAAGTGTATCTGTGAAATCACAAACAATGTCAGTTGATTCATTTAAGTGATCAACTGATAACTCTTCTTCACATAAATTATGGAATAATTCCCAGTCGGCATTATTTATTTTCAATTTCTGGTTACAGTCTTTATCTGGTTCGTTTACGCTCTCAATTATAACAGGGAAGTGATCACTTCCGCACTGATCATCATGAACAGACCAGTCATAGTCCAAAGAGAGAGATGGGTGACACAAAGAGGGATCCAACGAAGACAAATGACCTGTTGCAGGGTGAAGGTAAGTATAAGATTTATCATCCATCAGGTAAAGATCGTTGTTTGCTATTAAATCTTCAAGAGCTCCTCTGCTGCTGTTATCTTTACAACCCCATAGAATGTTGTGACCATTGAAGTCACCAACTAAAATATATGGCGACGGAAGTTGATCAAGCACTGATTCAAGATGGTAGTATATATAAAGAGCAAATTGTAGTTTCTTTATCTAGAGAAACCGATACTGCTACAGCTTGTAGGTCTGATTTTATTTGATCTATCTTTGTGGTAATCATGATTTAACAAAAATTGAACTGCCACCAGATGGCCTGCCACCATCAGGATATACATAGTTATATGTACTGAAACCCCTAATATCGATGTTGTCGTCGGTTCTTAAAAATGTTTCTTATAAACAAAAAACAGATGGGTTCAACAAGGAAAGAAGTAATAATTGCATTTGTGTAATTTGTAACAAGTCTGGTAAAGAGTTGATGTATCTAAATACACAGGAAAAATAAAGAAATAAAGTAGATACGAAATGAAATATAATTGATTGATTTGTTATTAATCCTGTTATAGTATTATAATTTTTTTTGCAAATGATTGACAAGTTGTGATTTATTACTTCATTAATCAATGTACTGTTTTTGTTTGATTTGAGGTTTAACGTCCCCGTCACCACTGTAAAGGTCATTTTGGAGACGTTGCTTCCAATTTTGTGGGACTTTTACCCGACATTGAGATGAAATGACATCTCAAGCCCTGCCGCCCAATGCAACCAATAGGGTTTATAAGCATGGACGGGTCTACTCGCACTGCTTTGCCTGGGCAGGCTTAGATCCTCTAAGCGGTTTACCAGTACTAGTTCGCGAGTCGAGTTCAGCTCTGCGTGGAAGCATCATGCAGCCCATATATTTCTTCAAGCCCTGATGTGCGGGGCCATAGCTGATCTAATTGTATTCTGAGACATTTTTAGTCGACAATATAGTTTTTGATTTTCTACAGATTCTCTCCATCTTCCGCCATTGTTTAGAGGAATACCGTTGTAGATTGATTGATCTCATGAGATTCTTCAGTCGCACCGGAAGTGTATGAAATCCCTCACGGAGGGGTGTGAGATAATTCAGCCGTGAGAAGTGTAATAAGATAAATCCATAAAACACAGGGGTATCGAAACTCTCTTAGTATCTTAGTATATGAACTTATAAATTATGTTGGCTTTAATTTTATGCTGGAAAACGTCTATGGCAATATAATTAAATGTATCATGAGATTACATGTTTTCATTAATACCTAAGACAAGAAAACGACGTTTCACCATTTAACGTAAAGGTAACAATGATTGACGCCTAGACACATGATAGCAGCAGTAGGCATCGCGCACGGATGACCTGTGATTACAAGATTTGACTATTGTCTACATATAACATCGTTGTCAGAATACTTAAATATACATGTAAATTCTGCCCACAGGAATTCCTAACGTTGTTGGTGCACTAGACGGAACACTTGTGCCAATCCTGATACCTCCTGAACCTGAGCAAGCATATGTCTGTTGGAAAGGATACCATGCATTGAATGTGCAGGCTATTGTGGGCCCAGATTTAAGGTGTCAACAACTGTAAAGCCAAACATCTTTACAACATTTCATTTTTGTCAAAACAGGAAGCATTTTACATAACAGTATTACATGTATCCAAAATGTAATATTATAACCTATGATGGACATGTTTATATATAAATTTTAATACCTTGAGTCTGCTTTTAATTTCAGTCATCGTTAAAATCCTAAACATTCTGACACCTTGATGACTTGCTGTAAGTCTCCTAAAATTATAACAAATCTACAGCAATGAGTGTGTTATATCCAAACAAAAATTGTAGCTTATATAGGAAAATGACCATTTATGGTCAACTTTCTATATAATCTACTCATTTTTGGGATCCATCTTGAAACCGTGATATATCCAAACCATGTTATAATGAACTTGTTGTAAAGAACCGTTTAATAAGTGCTTTGCGGTGTATTTTTATTACATACATTTATCACCAAAATAACTGCGACGTTATATGATAAATAGAGGCTCTTATTCGAGTGGTCATTTAATATGAAATTGATGAAATGAGTCTTTGGCCAGCTTCAAAAATAGCATAAAAAATTACCACAAGTGTAAGATTATGTTCATTCTAAACTGTATCTTACCGTCTTGGAAAGAGAAAATTCTTCAACAGAAATTTCATGGTTGACGTGGATTTCATTGGTTCATTACTTGTTCCCCCCTCAGTGTCATTACATGTGTGGTCATACGATATTAATGCCGGCCTCGGTAGCTCAGTCGGATGCGCGTCTGACTGGTGATCAGGAGGACGTGCGTTCGATACCTGCCGGGGTCGGTCGGCAACGTTCTTTTGTGGAGATTGACAATGAAATTTTTTCTACGGTCATTCTCTCCCTGCCACTGGTTCTAGAAGGGCATTTGTCAGTTTCACACGAAAGAATGTGCACTGTACTGGTTAACCTCTTACGTATAAGCCTGCCCATGAACGTGTGGATAGGTAAAATGACAGCTCAAAAATGACCTGAAATAGTCTTGACTGGGTCTTTAACCTCCAATACAAACAAACAAACAATACTTATTACATGACGTTATACACTACATAATAACGATGTAGTATGATAAATCTACATAATATGGGACATAACTGAAATACATTACATCATTCTAATGTGATGCTATGGCTGAATGTCGATATTCAATTCTTAACAAATTCCAAATGTTACACTATTTTCAAGTTTACAGATGTTGTAGCAAAATAGCCTAGTTCATAACATGATGCTACAATCTTTGAAAATAGCAGGGTCAAGACCCATCTTGACAGTGCGAATGTCGGATGGCTTTTGGGAGATTCAGGCTACCCATGAAAAAGTTACCTAATTACCCCAAAAGTTAACCCGCAATCTGAGCCAGAGATAAACTTCAACACAGCCCATTCCAAAACCAGGATTGTTGTTGAGCGTGCTTTTGGGGTATTGATGTCCAGATTCAGGTAACGAATATAACTTAGCTAGTATTAGCTAGTCAACACTAAGGAAGTAATGTTTAGCTTGGCCATGTACATTTGTAACGCAATTCCAGAGCATCAGCCATCATCATGGAGAACAAACTTTTTCCACGGCCATTTCACGTCAATTTAGAGGTGTTCAGCGTTTAAACTGGGTGTAACATTGTGTGTAAACTGAAAGTTTGCACCTGCAGAACAGACTCGGAAGCAACTTTATCAAATGGTTCACTTGAAATTTGCATTTAAATAATGCCCGCAGTTGCTAAGCTTGACTGTCGTCGCGTGCATTATTAACGTTGCGTATGTGCAAAAAGTGATGTCTTCAACGTTGGAATGATGTGAAAGCATACGTGACGTAATTCCTGTCACACAGTAATAACATTTAGCTAATTGACTTTTCATAAACAGACAATATATGCTATGTTTGGATGAAACTTCAAATTCATAAATAGTGAAAATAAAAATCAATTTTTCACCGTTTGAAACAGTTACAATATCTATTTTGATTTCACTGATAAATCTCTATCCTTCATTGAAGAGCATGTAAGAAATAGAGGATCTTACACGCCTTCGGCGAGTTTCATAAATTTCATATGAAATGATCACAAGTGTAAGGTTCTGTTTATCATATGACCACTTCAAAATGAATTTTATCGCCTTTTAATGTGGCAACTTATCCACAAAAAATGCATTGTGGACATGGACGTACTCATGACGTTACTTAATCCTGCCAAAGTGTTATTACAAGTGTGGTCATACGATTTTTATTACATAGAGGATCTTACATGAGTGCTCATGTATTATTGAATTTATTAAATGAGTTGAGGAAAAGGGATAAAATGCGAGGCTTTTCCGAGCATTTTATTCCTTTTCCTCAACGAGTTTAATAAATTCAATAATACACGAGCACGAATGCAAGATTCTATTTATCATATGACATTTAAAACGCATTTTATTCACGATTGTTTACGAAAATGTCAATATTCCGCCATAAGTAAACGCGACGTCGTTAAGGACGTCGTACATGTAACGTTACGGGACGTATCTAGCTAATTTGCATATTTAATCCACTAGTGGATTATCGAAAATAATACATGGCGTTATTACATTCTCAGACGCGACGTCATATGATAAACGACGTTATCCACTGCTTATCAACAACGTCATATGATAAATAGAGAATATTACACGAGTGGTCATATCACATATTTCATAAATTTCATATGAAATGACCAAAATGAGAATGCATGTGTGGTCATACGATTTGTATTACACAACGTTAGCCACTGCTTATCAATGATGTCATATGATAATGTGAAATATGTTGTGATAATTGTTTTTTTTTCAGGTGTTTGCATAAAACAGGTGGCTGCCTTCCTTTCTCTCCTGCCAAGAGTTGTCATGTCATTGCAGCATGTATGAGACTTCATAATAAGTGTATTGATCTTGGCATGCCTTTGCCTGATGTCAGCGATGTTGACAGAGGGAACTTTGATAATGCAGGATGTCAAGGACAAGAAAATCTGTCGGGACAGCACATCAGAAATGTTCTTATCAACAAGTTTGCCTGACATTTTTATAACACATCCATGCGACATTTCGCATTCTTTTATATCGCCAAAGCGTTTTATTTTCTGCCAAAGCCTTGTGGTATTATTTTTGGTAATACTACACGCAGCATTTAGGTGATCGATATAAATGCCTCTTTGAGGTGGTTCTAAAGAATACTCACGACCTGTGTTTTGGAGTATCAATATTAAAAAAAGTAACATACATACCCCGAAAACGGTATTTTACTGTATCAGTATAGGGCTCCAACATGGTTTTTTCATGCATTAACATTCGCCGGGCCCAGAAGAAGATGTTTCAACATTAGGCCATCAGGCCGAATTTTCAAATATCTTCCGAGGGATCCGGCAAATGTTAATGCCATGGATGATCGTTGTTCTTGCATAACTTACGATTCTGACATCAAATTTTGACGAAAACGCCCAAAAGCTCCATATAAACTCTTCAAATGCGACCGGCGAACCAACATGACAGCCAGTTCTGAATGTTGTGTTAAGCAGTGCCCATCTGACGTCATCATAGAACCCTTAAACGCTACGTTCAGGGCGAGAACGTTACGTCGCTTAACGTAACGTAAACAAAGCAAGACCAGTCTTGTGATATCAAAAACGCAAACTCCATGTCCAAACAGCACGCGAATTTCATGATTTGAACATGGTTTTTGCTGTTTGAGCACGGCTTTCGGTCCATTTGACAATGGCTTCAAACGGCCATATGCATAGGTATCTATGCAAGAACAGGGGATTTATTAGGTCACCTGAGCACGAAGTGCTCACCATAGGTATTGTGATCAGTTAATGTCCGTCGTGCGTCGTCCGTCATGCGTCGTCAACAATTTGATTTAAATGTGAACTCCTAAACGCTTGGGAAAGTTGATTCAAATGATGCTGATGATTTCGTGTTTAACGACGCGTCAATCCGTTTGTGGGTCATAAGCGTCAAACGGTTAATGGTTAAACGGCATGAAGAATTATGAGGATATTAAAAGTAAAAAAAAAAAACAAACTAAAAAAAAACAGAATGATATTGTATAAAAATCTGAAACAGTTAAATCTAATGAAAAAGTCCAATTTCTTTTAAGAATAAAATAATATTATCAACAGGTACATCTTGAAACAGTTGTTGCAAAGTGTCAACTTGACATATAAGTTACGTTAGGGTGAAAAGTCAACGCAGTCAATTAAGATATGTTTCACAGTGAATGGCTGATCACATCCTACACAAGAAGGCTGATCACATCCTACACAAGAAGGCTGATCATCACCATTAAAATATAAGAATGAGTCTCTAGTATGGCCAATGCGCAGTCGCGTTAATACTACATCCTCTTTCCTGGAACACTGTGGGGTAGAGCATTTTGTTCCAACGCCAGGTTTAATGGCATGGAGTTTATTTAATTGCACGGTCCCAATCGCCTTGCCATTTCGACAAGATGTATCTGTTGATGAATGCTTTAAAATTATTAAAAAGGAATTTTAACAAGAGGGTCTTGATGGCCCTGGATCGCTAACCTGATCCATAGAGTAACAAGTGGGCCCCGGGGAGGGCCATTATTGACCCCCAGGGCTATAAGGTGCATAATGTTGAGGGAGTTTTAACCAAAGTACTGAAAGTACTGAGGAAAGTTGATTTATGAGGAATAATTATTATATAACAATGTCAGTCGTAGATCGAGCAGTTCTCTAGATATTTTGTTGAAAAAATCTAGAGACTAACTTCCCATATCACAGGTGCTGGTGTATGAATGTCATTTGACGTGTCACCAGTAACAATTCTGAATCTGACAAGGTCCCAGAGGGTTAAAAATTCGACTGAGAAAAAAATGATTCATCGATTGTTTTTAGTTAAACGACAGGTCAACCCTAGTGGATCATTTTTGTCGTCTCCAAGAGAAAGGGGGAAAAGAGATAGAAGAGACAGTAGAGGAGATGGTTTGTTTGTTTGGTTTGAGGTTAAACGTCCCCGTCGATACTGTAAAGGTCATTTTGGAGACGTTGCTTCCAATTTTGTGGCACTTTTACTCGACATTGTGATGAAATGACATCTCAAGCCCTGCCGCCCAATGAAACCAATAGGGTTTATAAGCATGGACGGACCGAATTGCACCGCTTTGCCTCGGCAGGCTTAGATCCTCTAAGCAGTTTACCAGTACTCGTGTGCGCGTCGATTTCAGCCCTGCGTGGAAGCATCATGCAGCCCATATTTTTCTTCAAGCCCCTATGGTCGGGTGCCGTTGTAGATGAGATGAAAGTGAGGGACAGAGGAGAAAGAGGAAAATGAATGGAAGTGTAGAAACAGAAGAAATAAGAACACCTCCACACAAACAATCTACCGTTACCTACTGCAAGGACAGCTGGTGTTGCCTAACTGTAAGTCAATATTAGTTGACTCCCCAGTGACACAAGATTGCCTCACTTAACTACCCCCACGAAGAAAAAACGGAAGAAAGAAAGATAAACGTGTCTGCCAATTTCTTCATGGTCAAACCATAAATTTCTAAATTAGCTCAGTACCCGCTAATAATCTTACAGCGGGCACATGGTGTCTTAGCAACGTCGCATTGATACGACGATGCACATACGTTGTGCAGCCGCTTGGAGCTATGTTCCTTCGGGCGTCGAAACATAAAAAGGAGAATAAGATCATTTTTGATTTAGACATTATAACCCTGATCAGACGCCGCGTTTACCCAAGGCGAATTAAAATACGTTTTTTCCGACCTGTGTGGGGTCCTAAAAACATTAACACATAAATGCCAATTGTTTCAATACTGGGACATTGTAGATTAGAGGCCACAGAATGTTGATCGGTGTCTTCACTATTTGCTAAAGTACGGAACACAGCTTGCAACACGTGTTTTGTAATTAGAGCTCTCGAAAGCAGGCGAATTGTAGGTCAGTAAAGTGTTGTTTAGTTGGTCACTGATAAGCTAACCCTTTTAACCCTGTAGACCGGTGCAGACGCCGAGGTAGAAATACACTGTATCTGTGCAAACATTGCAGATCCTGATAAGTCGGCACGTAGCTAGAATGTCTCGCCAGAATCTACATGCACACCGTTTGTTTTCATGTCAGTGAACTAATCAGAAATCCCTTTCTATAAGAATATATTTGAAGCGAGAAGAGTAACGTTTAGAAACTCAGGAATGAAAGAGTACAATTTAAAACATAAATATCATCGGAAATTGCGTAGGAAAATAGTCCCAGAGTACTGTTTTCTTTTCGGAGTTCGTCTTTCTGTGCCAATTTATATTCAATCCGTATAAAGTCTCGAAAACTGAACTATTTTTAAAGACGTTCCATGCCTGCAAAATCATTTTTCAAGAGTCCCTTTGGACTATTTTATGCAGCGAACGAACAGGGAAGTGGAGTAACGCGGTCCAGTACCGGAAGTAGAAATGTAATGACATAGAAACTTGATTTTAAAAATCAACTTTCAAAAAGGTGAAGCTTCATACCAAATATCAACGAAGGCTATATTTGAACAATCTTGGCAAAGGTCCACTACATGAAGCTACACTACAAATATCAAAGACCTGAGCCTTGCGGTTTCAGAGAAGAATTTTTTTAAAGATATTCCCTACATAAGCCTATGTATGACCAAATGGCCACGGGGCGGGGGCATTTTTTGCCTCATGGCTATAATTTAAACAATCTTGATAGAAGTCCACTGGATGAAGCTTCACACCAAATATCAAAGACCTGGACCTTGCTGTTTCAGAGAAGAAGATTTTTAAATATTATCTCTATATAAGTCTATGCACAACCAAAGGGCCCGGGGCGGGGGCATTTGTGGCCCGAGGGCTATAATTTGAACAATCTTGGTTGAGGTCCACTAGATGAAGCTCCATACTACATGTAAATATCAAAGACGTGGGCCTTGCAGTTTAAGAGAAGATTTTTAAAGATTTCCCTATACAAGTCTATGTAAAACCAAAGGGCCCAGAGGCGGGGGCATTTTTGGCCCCAAGGCTATAATTTTAACAATCTTGATAGAGGTCCATTAGATGAAATTTCACACGAAATATCCAAGACCTAGGACTTGTGGTTTCACAGAAGATTTTTAAAGATTTTCCCAATGTAAGTCTATGTAAAACCAAAGGGGGGCTAGAGGCGGGGGCATTTTTGGTCTCAGGGCTATAATTTGAACAGTCTTGGTAGAGGTCCACTAGATGAAGCTTCAAACCAAATATCAAAGACCTAGGCCTTGTGGTTTCAGAGAAGAAGATTTTTCAAGATTTTCCATATATAAGTCTATGTAAAACCAAAGGGTCCTGGAATGAGGGCATTTTTGGCCCCAAGGCTATAACTTGAACAATCTAGGTATAGGTCCACAAGATGAAGCTTGAAACCAAAAATTCAAAGACCTAGCTGGGCCTTGCTGTCTCAGAGAAGAAGATTTTTAAAGATTTTCCCTATATAAGCCGATGTAA
This sequence comes from Lucinisca nassula, assembly GCA_963580285.1. Lineage (NCBI taxonomy): Eukaryota > Metazoa > Mollusca > Bivalvia > Lucinida > Lucinidae > Lucinisca > Lucinisca nassula. Next base: position 123,529,146 of record OY757020.1, read on the forward strand.
AACCAAAGGGCCCGGGCGGGTCATTTTTGGCCCCGGCACTATAATTTGAACAATCTAGGTAGGGGTCCACTAGATGAAGCTTCATACCAAATATCAAAGACCTGGACCTAGTTTTTACCTGATATAACCCATATTCGAACTTGACCCAGATATCATCAAGACAAACATTCTGGTAAAGTTTCATGAAGATTGATTAAAATTGTGGTCTCTAGAGGATGAACAAGGTAAATGTTGACGACGCATGTCGCATGATGAATGATGCACAATGCACTTACGATGGACAAAAGGTGATCACAAAAGCTCACCTTTAACTTTGCTCAGGTGAGCTAAAAATTGCGGTCTCTAGAGTGTAAACAAGGTTTTTTCTATGATTTGACCCCACATGACCCATATTCGAACTTGACCTAGATATTGTAGAGATGATCATTCTGGGCGAGTTTGATGATGATTGGATGATCATTCTTAGTAGATTTGAGGATGATTGAACCAAAACTATAGCCTATAGAGTGTTAACAAAGTTTTCTATGGTTTGAACTACTGACCTACATTTTGATTCCACATGACCCATATTCGTACATGACCAAGATATTGTCAGGATGATCATTCCGAGCAAGTTTGAGGATGATTTGACCAAAACTGTGGGCTCTAGAGTGTAAACAAGGTTTTTCTATGATTTGACCTACTGACCTACTTTTTGACCCCACATGACCCATATTCGTACATGACCAAGTTATTGTCAGGATGATCATTCTGAGCAATGTTTAGGATGATTAGACTAAAACTGTGGCCTCTAGAGTCTTAACAATGTTTTTCTATGATTTGACCTACTTTTTGACCCGACATGACCCGTATTTAAACTTAATCGAGATATTGTAATCATGATCATTCTGAGCAAATTTGAGGATGATTGGACCAAAACTGTGGCCTCTAGAGTGTTAACAAGGTTTTTCTATTGATTGACCTGCTGACCTACTTCTTGACCCGACATGACCCATATTCGAACTTGACCAAGATATTGTCAGGATGATCATTCTGAGCAAGTTTTAGGATGATTGGACCAAAACTGTGGCCTCTAGAGTCTTAACAAGGTTTTTCTATGATTTGACCTACTGACCTACTTTTTGACCTGACAAGACCATATTCGAACTTGACCCAGATATCATCAAGACAAACATTCTGGTAAAGTTTCATGAAGATTGAAGCAAACTTGTGGTCTCTAGAGTCTTTACAACGTAAATGTTGACGACGCACGACGAACGACGCACGTACGACGGACAAAAGGTGATCACAAAAGCTCACCTTGAGCTTTGCTTAGGTGAGCTAAAAACAGACGAATCAAGATTGAGCGATTCCTTTGCTTTCTTGTCAGCATATTCATTGCCGACAATGCCGATATGGCTCGGAAGCCAACAAAACAAGATTTGGTGTATTTTAGAAATTGTCATGATGTTTTTCAATCAACTTTTGTGTTTGAAGATTTTTAGATGATGAATAATGGTCTAAAGCTTTAAGCACAGAAAGTGAATCAGAAAATATAACTGCTTTTTGAAATGTTGAAGAACTGATAAAATCTAAAGCTAGGTCTATTGCTTTGGCTTCAGCTGTAAAAATATATCAAAATTACGCACAACCAACTTTTTTTCCTCCTTTGGAACCATCAGTATAGACTTGCTGGTAGTCATCATAACGTGACTGTAGTACCTGAAAGTTTTGTTTGAGTAGCATTGGATTTGAATCGGATTTTTTGCCATCATGTAAGTCAAACAGAATAGAAGGTTTTTCAATACACCAAGATGGAACTTCGGCCGTTTCAGGTTTTTGAATATTTTTAAGGCCGATATCTGAATTTTCTAGCAGTGTTAATATACGTAATCCAAAAGGTTTGATTGATGTGGGTTTAGTTTCATACTTATCTACAAAATCAGGTGGAAATGCAAATTGGGATGCCGGGTTAGATGGATTAGCAGCAAGTCTGATAGCATACTGAAGAGAAAGTTTCTCTCTGCGCGAAGTTACAGATGGTTCACCTGCTTCTACATAAAGGCTTAATATTGGAGAAGTACGGAAGGCTCCCATAGCCAGACGAAGGCCTTGGTGATGGATAGTATCCAAAGATTTTAAATAGTACTTTCTGGCAAACAATAAACAACAGACCCATAATCTAATTTAGATCGTATTAAAGACCGGTAAAGATGCAATAAAGTATACCGATCTGCTCCCCAACTGGTCGCTTAATGTTTGTGTTTCTTTCCCTTTAGTGTCTTTGATGGGTGGAGTAAGTTAATTGTATCGATTCCTGATCTTTGTTTTACTTCTACTATGTATGAGCTAAAACTTTCATAAGATTCAAAGCTTGAAACCATTTTTACCAGTCCATTATCCATTTAAATTTTGTTGTAACTTTCGTTCAATTGTTTATATATTTTTTTGAACGGTAACATATGCAAAAATAGACAACATACAATGAACAATCTGTTTTGTCGTCCAAACATTGTACAATATTGTTTATTTTGATGTTAAATAGCGTAGTTGAAAAAATACTATCCTGTGGGACACCCTGTTCTTGATCATAGAGATTTGACACGGTAGACCCACACGCACCTGACCCACGCTCCCCTAAAAAGCTTTCAATAAAGCTGGGAAGTTTTCCCCTTAAGCCGAAGTTATAGAGATCTTACAATATTCCATAACGCCATGTGGTATCATATGCTTTCTCCAAGTCTAAAAAGCCACTACGTGTTCTTTGTTAATAAAAGCATTACGTATAAATGTTTCTAGTCTTATTAAATTGTCGTTGGTACTACGTTCCGAAAGAAAACCCGACTGACATTCTGAAATGAGGCCGTTGGACTCTAAGTACCAAACTAATCTCTTGTTTATCATTCTCTCCATTGTTTTACACAAACAACTTGTCAATGCTATTGGTCGATAATTCGTAGGTTCTGAATGATCTTTCCCTGGTTTTGGAATTGGTACAACTGTAGCTGAACGCCAGCTCTCAGGACAGACCCCCGTTAGCCAAATATTATTAAAGATATCTAAAAGTAATGAAAGAGACCTTTTTGGTTAAGCATCTGATAGTGGATTTCATCGGGGCCGGTTGCCGTATCATGTGATTTTTCTATGGCTTCAACTAGTTCGGATAAGTTGATGATGATGATGATGATTTCGTGTTTAACGACGCGTCAACCCTCTTGGTGGGTCATAAGCGTCAGTCGGTTAATGGTTAAACGGCATGAATAATTATGACGATATTAAAAGTAACAAGTCAGAATGATAATGTATAAAAATCTGAAACAGTTAAATCTTATGAAAAAGACCAATTTCTTTTAAGAATAAAATAATGTTATCAACAGGAACATCTCGAAACAGTTTTTGCAAAGTGTCAGCTTTGAAATATAAAATACGTGAGGGTGAAAAGTCAACACAGTCAATTAAGATATGTTTCACAGTGAATGGCAGATCACAACCTACACAAGAAGGCTGATCATCACCATTAAAAAGATAAGAATGAGTAACTCTAGTATGGCCGATGCGCAGTCGTGTTAATACTACGTCCTCTTTTCTGGAAAACTGTGGAGGAGAGCATTTTGTACTAACGACAGGTTTAATGGCATGGAGTTTGTTATTTATTGCACGGTCCCTTTCGCCTTGCCATTCCGACAAGATGTATCTGTTGATAAATGGTTTAAAAGTATTAAAAGGAATTTTAAAAACAGATGGATCAAGATTGAGCGATTCCTTTGCTTTCTTGTCAGCATATTCATTGCCGACAATGCCAATATGGCTCGGAAGCCAACAAAACAAGATTTGGTGTGTTTTAGAAATTTCATGATGTTTTTCGATCAATTTTTGAATTTGAGGATTTTTAGATGATGAATGGTCTAAAGCCTTAAGCACAGAAAGTGAATCAGAAAATATAATTGCTTTTTGAATTATTGAAGAACTGATAAAATCTAAAGTTAGGTCTATTGCTTTGGCTTCAGCTGTAAAAATAGATGAACCATCTGGAAGGCGCATGGTTTTGTGCGTATCTTTAGAAACAAACGCACAACCAACTTTATCTCCTTCTTTGGAACCATCAGTATAGACTTGCTGGTATTCATTGTAACGTGACTGCAGTACCTGGAAGTTTTGTTTGAGAAGTATCGGATTTGATTCGGATTTTTTGCCATCATGCAAGTCGAACAGAATAAAAGGTTGTTTAATACACCAAGATGGAACTTCGGCGGTTTCATGTTTTTGAATATTTTTAAGGTCGATGCCTGAATTTTCCTGCAGTGGTAAAATTCGTAATCCAAAAGGTTTGATTGCTGTGGGTTTAGTTTCATACTTATCTATAAATTGAGGTGGAAATGAAATTTTGGATGCCGGGTTAGATGGATTAGCAGCAATTTTAATAGCATACTGAAGAGAAAGTTTCTCTCTGCGCGAAGTTAAAGATGGTTCACCTGCTTCTACATAAAGACTTAATACGGGAGAAGTACGAAAGGCTCCCATAGCCAGACGAAGGCCTTGGTGATGGATAGTATCCAATGATTTTAAATAGGACTTTCTGGCAGAACCATAAACAACAGACCCATAATCTAATTTAGATCTTATTAAAGACCGGTAAAGATGTAATAAAGTATACCGATCTGCTCCCCAACTTGTATGGGCTAAAACTTTCAAAAGATTCAAAGCTTTTAAGCATTTCGCTTTAAGATATTTAATATGGGGAATAAAAGATAACTTTTGATCAAATATGACCCCAAGAAATTTGGCTTCTTCAACAACAGGAATTTGTGATCCGTATAAAAACAAGGAAGGATGTTCGTGTTTCTTCCGTAGTTTACAAAAATGAACACACTGCGTTTTCGACTTGGAGAACTTGAAAACATTTTTATCAGTCCATTCTTCTATTCGTTTTAAATTTTGTTGCAACTTTCGTTCAATTGTTTTCATATTTTTTGAACGGTAACATATACAGAAATCGTCAACATACAAGGAACAATCAGTTTTGTCGTCCAAACATTGTACAATATTGTTTATTTTGATGTTAAATAGTGTAGTTGAAAGAATACTACCCTGTGGGACACCCTGTTCTTGATCATAGAAATCTGACAGGGTAGACCCCACACGCACCTGAAACATGCGCTCCCCTAAAAAGCTTTCAATAAAACTGGGAAGTTTTCCTCTTAAGCCAATGTTATGGAGATCTTTCAATATACCATAACGCCATGTTGTATCATATGCTTTCTCCAAGTCGAAAAAGACAGCTACTACGTGTTCTTTGTTAATAAAAGCATCTCGTATAAATGTTTCTAGTCTTATTAAATTGTCATTGGTACTGCGTTCCGAACGAAAACCCGATTGATTTTCTGAAATGAGGTTGTTGGACTCTAAGTACCAGACTAATCTCTTGTTTATCATTCTCTCCAATGTTTTACACAAACAACTTGTCAAAGCTATCGGACGATAGTTTGTAGGTTCTGCATGATCTTTCCCTGGTTTCGGAATTGGTACAACTGTAGCTACACGCCAGCTCTCAGGACAGACCCCCGTTTCCCAAATATTATTAAAGATATCTAAAAGTGTTGTAAGAGAACTTTTTGGCAGATGCTTAAGCATCTGATAATGAATTTCATCGGGGCCGGTTGCCGTATCATGTGATTTTTCAATGGCTTCAACTAGTTCGGATAAGTTAAAAGGCGTGTTGTATTCTTCGTGATTAAGGGATTTGAAGTTAAGTTTTCTTTTCTCCTGGTCCTTTTTGAAATTTCTAAAAGTGTCAGAATAATTACGCGATGATGAACTATTCAAGAATGTGCCCCCAAGAGTATCTGAAATATCTTTTTTTGTTGAAGCTATTGTGTCAAATTCAGTATTTAAATGTGTAAAACTAGAGGACTTTGTTTTTCCTGAAATTTTTCGTACCATATCCCAAACCTTTTTAATGGGGGTTTTGTAGTTCAATTTGGAGACATATTCTCTCCATGACTTTCGTTTTGAAGCTCGGATTGTTCGCCGAGCTTTAGCTCTAAAAACTTTTACGTCGTTTAGCTTTTCTGAAGTGGGACTTTTGCAGAACTTATTTAGAGCCTGTTTACGCTTTTTAATAGCTTCTTTACAGTCATTATTAAACCAAGGCTTGCTTTTCTTAGTATTTGTGGAGGTCTTTGGAATGCATTGTTCTGATATATTAATAAGTGTATCTGTGAAATCAGAAACAATGTCGGATGATTCATTTAAGTGATCAACTGTTAACTCTTCTTCACATAAATTATGGAATAATTCCCAGTCGGCTTTATTCATTTTCCACTTCTGGTTACAGTCTTCATCTGGTTCGTTTACGCTCTCAATTATAACAGGGAAGTGATCACTTCCGCACTGATCATCATGAACCGACCAGTCATAGTCTAAGAAGAGAGATAGGTGACACAAAGAGAGATCTAAAGAAGACAAATGACCTGTCGCAGGGTGAAGGTAAGTATAAGATTTTTCATTCATCAAGCAAAGATCGCTCTTTGCAATAAAATCTTCGACAAGTGCTCCTCTGTTATTGATATCTTTACAGCCCCATAGAATATTGTGACCATTGAAGTCGCCAACTAAAAGATATGGCGATGGCAGTTGACTCAGCAATGAGTCAAGATGTTCGGGCTTTAAAGAAAATGAGGGTGGGATATATAGAGAGCAAATTGTAGTTTCTTTATCCAGAGAAACCGATACTGCTACAGCTTGTAGGTCTGTTTTTAATTTGATCTCTCTTTGTGGTAAACATGATTTAACAAAAATTGAGCTACCACCAGATGGTTTGTTACCATCAGAATAGATATAGTTGTATGTATTGAAACCCCTGACATCTATGTTGTCATCAGTTTTTAAAAAAGTTTCTTGCAAACAAAACACCGATGGGGTTAGTAACGAAATAAGTAATAAGAGTTCATTATAATTCGATTTAAGACCTCGACAATTCCATTGTATTATTTTGTGTTTTAAATCCATTTTATGAAGAGATTAAGACTAGAAACTATATTGGAGCTGCAATTGGTGATATAGATCTGCTACCACCAGTTCGTGGTGTTGCTGACCTCGATCTGTTATTGTCATTTGGTGATGATGGAGTTTCAAACTCCATATCACTGTCACTCAAAGATCCGAATCTGTTCTGGAATCTTATATTGTCTCTTTCCATTTTACGTTGTCTGTCTGTTTTTGAGACAATTGTTTTTTTCGGATCTTCCGATCCTTTATTAGTTCGACCCGAGTCGAGTTTCTCTTTTGCATTTGGCGCTGGCTTCGGTACGGTCGCTGTCGACCGATCCGAAGCAACCTGGATTGCGCCATTTGATAATTTGGTTGAACTTTGTGGTGCTGGAGTGGATTTACTCCATGCACCAGATTTTTTCAGTTCAGCTATGCATGATTCAACAGTCTGCGTTGCGGAGGTAGAAACTTGTACACCAGCACCCTTTGTGATGCTGGCGTAACTGGTCGTTGGTGTTGTGTATCGCTCGTCAACAATTTTCCGTGCTTCTGGGAATGTTAACCCCCTTTGGTATTTGACAGTAAGTATTTCTTTTTCTTTTTTCCATGCCGGACAATCTCGAGAGAAAACAGCATGCTTGCCACCACAATTGACGCATTTGGCCTCATTCTTACAGTTTTGATGGTTATCGACATGCTTTTCTTCACCACAATTTGGACAGAGTTGCTTCTTCTGACATCTGCTTTCGTGGTGGCCAAAAACCTGACACGAGTAACATCTGAGAGGGTTTGGTATATACACCTCTACGTTAACTGAAAGTAAGCTACTTTGATTTTCTTGGGCAGAACTGGTGTATTGAAAGTCAACACGTAAGTACCTGTTGGCTTCAATACACCACCTCTACGAACTTGGATGTTACGTACGCCAATGACGCCTTCAGATCTCAAGTTGTCAATGATCTCTGCATCAGTACAAGGACGCAGCTCTGGGCTGCGGATGACACCTTTACATGAATTAAGTGTGTTGTGCAGAGAAACCTTGACCTTGAGATCGAAGAGATTTGTGGTACCAAGCAGGCTTTTCACCTGCTGCTCTCTCTCGACTTCTAATAAAAGGTCTCCTGACTTAAGCTTTTTTATGCTTTTGGGATGTCCGGCAATGGACACTATGCTTTTTTCTATCACGAATGGTGATAAACTGGACACAGTGCGTGAATCGTCACTGGAGGTCATTACCAAGAAACGTGGAAAATTGGTTGACTTTGGTGTTGCAGACTGCTGACTAGAATGCTGAGACTGCTGACTTTGTTGACTGGGTTCATCCGTTCCGGATGAATCCTCGTCTTTTTTACGTTTAGCTGCGTTGCGGTTATGTTTTTTTCCATGAGGCATAAGGAAAAAATTCTAGTTTCGTCCCAAGTGCTCTCCGCCCTCCGTGGAGCCCTACAAGGGAACACCATAATGGAGTGGTTATCCAACTCGCAGGTGTTAGAGATACACGCGAGATATACTCGTATAAACAAAATGCCTACACGATTGATCCGTTTAGCCACCGCCTTCTAGAGATAAAAAGACAGAAAAGGGTAAGGTAATTGGGCATATGGTTGGTATCAGGAAAGATACAAAAAGAGTTGAAGAGAAAGCAAAGCGGTATCTCTAGGGCTCGGCGCGACCAGCCGATTGACCGTGCCGGACCGCACGGCCACCCATCTACACCGAAAAGCCAGGCCAAAGTGGCGTGTTGGGTACCTGAAGCACCGCCACCTCAGGTAACCCTCAACCTCCAGGATCCCTTCTTCCGGTTTACAGGACGCCACCCACGGCAAACGGGTGGTACTTCCTTTAGCTCTTCCCAGTGGGCACAAAGACCACAGCGGCAATGTGCCCAGTGGGAATTGAGCCCCCAGGGCCACGGCAAGGCAGGAAGTCTAATACCTGGGGGCCGGATAAGTTAAAAGGTTTGTTGTATTCTTCGTGATTGATGGATTTAAAGTTTAGATTTCTTTTCTCTTGGTCCTTTTTGAAATTTCTTAAAGTGTCAGAATAATTACCCGATGATGAATTTCCCAAGAATGTGCTACCAAGAGTGTCTGAAATATCTTTTTTAGTTGAAGCTTTTGTGTCAAAACCAGTATTTAAATGTGTACAACTAAGGGAATTTGTTTTTCCTATAATTTTTCGTACCATATCCCAAACCTTTTTAATTGGGTTTTTGTAGTTCAATTTTGATACATATTCCCTCCATGACGTTCGTTTTGAAGCTCGGATTGTTCGCCTAGCTTTGGCTCTAAAAACTTTAACGTCGTTAAGTTTTTCTGCAGTTGGACTTTGGCAGAACTTATTTAGAGTAGAAGTAAAACAAAGATAAGGAATCGATACAATTAACTTACTCCACCCATCAAAGACACCAAAGGGAAAGAAACACAAACATGATGCGACCAGACCATAATGGAAACCTAAACAAAGGAAGGCCATAAGGACAGTTACTTTCCCACATAAAGGCCAAATGGTCATCCAAAATAAAAAGACACAAGTGACACACACAATAAGTAACAAACAACAACATAAATAAACCGCCACAGAAGAACCGCCTTGGAACGGTCAGTGGAAAGAATTCCATTGGGGGGCTTATATCGATTTTACATGGCCATAATCCTCGCCCTGTTTACGCTTTTGGATAGCTTCTTTACAGTCATTATTAAACAAAGGCTTGCTTTTCTTAGTATTTGTGGAGGCCTTTGGAGTGCATTGTTCTGATATATTAATAAGCGAAACTGTGAAATAAGAAACAATGTCAGATGATTCATTAAAGTGATCAATGGGTAACTCTTCTTCGCATAAATTATGGAAAAATTCCCGATCGGCTTTATTCATTTTCCTTTTCTGATTACAGTCTGCATCTGGTTCGTTCACGCTCTCAATTATAACAGGGAAGTGATCACTTCCGCACAGATCATCATAGACAGACCAGTCATAGTCTAAGAAGAGAGATTGGTTACACAAAGAGAGATCTAAAGAAGACAAATGACCTGTTGCAGGGTGAAGGTAAGTATAAGATTTATCATTCATCAAGCAAAGATCGTTCTTTGCAATAAAATCTTCAATAAGTGCTCCTCTGTTGTTATCTTTACAACCCCATAAAACGTTGTGACCATTGAAGTCACCAACTAAAATATATGGCGATGGAAGTTGATCCAGCAATGATTCAAGATGTTCGGGCTCTAAAATGAATGAAGGTGGTATATATAGAGAGCAAATTGTAGTTTCTTTATCAAGAGAAACCGATACAGCAACAGCATGTAGTTCTGCTTTCAATTTGATCTCTCTCTGTGGTAAACACGATTTAACAAAAAATGGAATTGCCACCAGATGGTCTGTAACCACCAGGATATACATAGTAATATGTATTGAAACCCCTGACATCAGTGTTGTCATCAGTTTTTAATCATCAGTTTTTTAATTTTCTCTATCTTGCATGTAATGTCAGAAATGCATTTTTAACTTCTAAAGAGCATAAGAATTATACACTTTGGTCATGTCAGAAAGTGTGTGATGCCCTCGCCTTTCTACTTGACAATATTTATATTAGATTCGGTACTAAGTTATTTAGACAAATTGTGGGTATTCCGATGGGTACGAATTGCGCACCTCTTGTGGCCGATCTGTTCTTGTATTGTTATGAAAGAGACTTCATGTTGTCGCTTTCCATTGATAACCAATTTGAAATTATTGAAGCTTTTAGCTCCACTTCTAGATATTTACCTGATTTATTTAATATTGATAATACCTATTTCGATGGTTTGATCAGTCAGATTTAACCCCCCCCCCCCAGAACTTCAGTTAAATAGAGCAAATTCTTCTGATACCGAGGCCCCGTTTTTAGATTTTCATCTATCTATTGTAGATGGGTTTGTTTCATGCAAAATTTATGATAAACGCGATGACTTTGATTTTGAGATTGTAAATTTTCCTTTTTTGGATGGTGATGTTCCTCGTGCGCCGTCCTATGGCGTTTATATTTCGCAGTTAATTCGATTTGCTAGAGTGTGTAGTCATGTAACTGACTTCAACACTCGTAATAAATTATTAACGGCTAAACTCCTTAATCAGGGTTATCGGTACCATTAACTATGCAAAGCCTTTTCAAAATTTTATAGACTCCATTCTGATTTAATTTCAAAATTCAATATTGGACTTAAATCTCTTCTGCAACAAGGTCTATCGGAACCCAAATTTTATGGTGACTTAGTATATAAATTCAGAAAAATATATAACAGCAATAACTTCAGCACCCAATTTCGTAAAATCATTCTTCGATATAAAAAGATTGGGTACAACATGGATGTTATACGACAGACTGCATGCATGGTAGTTAACCCAATCACGGTTAGCAACTTTGCTTCCCTCTTTAATTGCACGCCGGTGGGTCATGCCTCAGACTCTATGACGGCTCCAACGTGAAGGTTTATTGAGAATTAGAGATCTAATTCAAGGTAATGTTGGTTGGTGCCTGATGCTCTGTCTCTGGTCGGGCCCATCGGAGTCTAACTGTTGGTTTTCTTTTGCTCCAGCATTTCAGTGGTTTCTTGCTGTCGAGTCCTCACCGTTGTCTCACCTCTGTGGCTCTTTGATTTTTGTGTTCACGGAGCTGTTGCAATGAGTCAGGAGGCCTTCATGCGGACTGAACAAATTGTCTAAATCGCGACGGAAGTAAGGGCGAGGATTGTGGCCACGTAAAATCGATTTAAGCCCCTGACCGTTCCAAGGCGGTTCTTCTGTGGCGGTTTATTTATGGTGTTGTTTGTTACTTACTGTGTGTATCACTTGTGTCTTTTTATTTTGGATGGCCATTTTGTGGAAAAGTAACTGTCCTTATGGCCTTCCTTTGTTTAGGTTTCCATTATGGTCTGGTCGCTTAATGTTTGTATTTCTTTCCCTTTGGTGTCTTTTATGGATGGAGTAAGTTAATTGTATCAATTCCTGATCTTTGTTTTACTTCTACTTTTCACAGGAATGTTGCCTGGGTGGCTCCCTACAAAATAGCGAAAATTCTTCCCTTCTGATGAACAAGATGGCCGCCAGAGCTAAAATAAAAATAATCTTTAAACGCGAACTCCTACTGTACTCTTTGGCCAATTTCATCCGAACTTCACAGAAATGTTGCTTAGGTGACCCTTTACCAAAATAGCTAAAATGTATGGCAAGCAATTTTACTATTTATTATGGAATGTAGATATCTAATATATTATATCAGATATCTTATATAGGATATAAGATATCTTATATCCTATATAAGATATCTTATATCCTATGTAAGATATCTTATATCCTATATAAGATATCTGATATATCAATTAAGATATCTTATATCCTAAAGTAGATATCTTATATCCTATATGAGATATCTTATTTAATTCTGCAATTCAGATATCTGATATGATATAAAAGATATCTTATTTGTTAAATAAGATATCTAATGTACCGCCTTGGAACGGTCAGTGGAAAGATTTCCACTGGGGTGCTTAAATCGATTTTACGTGGCCACAATCCACGCCCTTACTTCCGTAAAGCCTACACAGTAATCAAGTAAGTGCGTTAGGATTCTTTAACCTGCGCCATGCATTACGTCCCGATCAAAAGTTGAAGACATTCACCCCTGCAAATGCTGCCCATACAGCGTGTTCGGACACAGAAATTATCACCGCCACAGGGGATCCAACGGGGTCATCTACCTTCAGAGGCCAGTGCACTAAGCTCTGAGCTGTCACGTCCCACAAGCGGTTTATCAGTAATTTCAGCTCTGCGTAGAACCATCATGCAAGCACATAATTGGCTTTAATCATCATGATGGCAAGTCCGTATAATGAACACCCCTCTTAACCCCAATTCATAAAGAGAAAATTGGGGTTTACAGGGATATATATACATTTTCTTAATCTCTCCTTAATGGCATAGGTTGTGGGTATACGTTAGAACTGCCTCACTGAGGTGCTTCTAATGAGCACCCACAAACTACATTTGAAGTTTAAATAGAAAAAAAATCACATATTTCATCGGAAGAAAAGTAACCGAAAACAATTCAATATGTCACACGGGTGTGTGACTCTCAGACTGAAGAATTATTTGATTATGAGCATTGTCGAGTAATAGACACACAGTTGACAAATCACAGAGAGAGAGAGAGAGAGATGGTGTGTTGTATTTGGATGAAAAATTTGATGAATGCTGAGGGTTTCGTATATACATTAAAGGACAGTACAATATACAGCAGTGTATGATCTGATCAGAACCGCGTTCTGTAATGGATCTACAAATTGTCAAGTACACAATATCAGTCCAATCCAGATTACATAAATGAAACTAATAAGCAACACCCTGGCCTCAGAGCGATCAGAAGAGTAGAGTGGTTATTTTCTATGAATACATAGTTTGCCCTAGTCTGCCAGTGATAGGCACATGGACATCTTGCATGGAGGAGAATATACGCTTAATAAACTAAATTTGGGTCATTTATGACTGAGCTAGAATAGTGGTGAGTCCTTATACTGTTTCTATGGTAGTACAGTTCATACTCGTGCCAGGTTCAGGTTGAAGAAATGGGGTAATTGTGGAAAGCCAATACATCATGACTGTTTATGTAGGATAGGAAAAATCTCATCCAATGGGTCTGAATTTCAATCTGGCAGGGACGCTTTTGGCATGCCCCTGGTTGAAATTCAGACATTGAAGGTGATATTAGCCGTAACCAACATAAATGGAATCAAGATGGATTATAATCATCAATAACTAATGTTTATGTAGGATACGGAAAGCACACCCAAGCGGTCTGAATTTCAACCAGGGACGAGCCTTTGCCGAGTCCCTGGTTGACATTCAGTCCCCGAGGGTGTGATTTCCCTATCCTTATTAAACATACTCATGATGGATAATTTATCTCCAACTATTTACAGACTGAAATCGAGTACCACAGAGAAAGCAACTGAAGGGGAAAAACCTATTTTATCCGTGCATTTTCCAAAAACCGGCACAGCGAATCAGACCTCCTACGATAAGTACATATTCTTTAGTATGTACCAAAAAATCGTCGCCGTACCACTTGCACAACTGTGAATGAATGTTTTAATGCGCACTCACAACTTACGTCATCAGGGTAGGAAAAACCAAAGTGTAAACAAAGAAGTAAACAGACAAATAAGCAATAAATGAGCAATGTATTGTTTTAAAAAAATATCTTTCAAACTGTTCAGTTGATTTAATTTTTAACTAACAATATATATTTCAAATAAAAAGTAAGTAGTCTAATAGGAAACTATTTTAACGGCGGCAGAACACTGTAAACGCGTCACATAAGTGATGCATGTTTTCATTTTCAAACTGTCAGAAATGCGCTAAAAATCTTGTAACGCAAACTTCCTCCACATTTCTTCACCGATTGAGCTGAAACTTTGCACATGCATTCCTTGTGAGGTGCTTTACACACTTTTAAAGTTGATCCTATAACCTGTGACGAAGTAACGGCCCTTGATTTTCTGAAAAACGCGTTCGAAAACCTTGTGACGCGAACTTCTTACACATTTCTTCACCTATTGAGCTGAAACTTTGCACATTCATTCCTTGTGAGGTAAAGGGTTGCCTAACACACTTTTGTTCCTCAAATTGGCTCCGACGGGGGCATTGCTCACTTATAGTGACAGCTTATGTTGTTAACTAAATGTGTCGTCTGTTTTGTTTATATATGCTTTCTACAGCGTCGGATGTAAAACCGGATGTTTACGTATCTGTGGAAGTATCTATCTTCCTCACTAGAGAGTAGCTACGAATTCGTAGCTACGAAATTCATAACTTCCAAACTTACCAATTTTGATTTATATCAGTCTTTGAATTGACTGCCTATTCGAAAATCGCAAAATTGCATTATGTTTCCTCTGACATTCGTTGTCGGATCATTACAGGGTCACTGATGAGGCTTTATTAGCCGAAACTACGTAGTATGACCCATCTTCTTCCTTATGAATGTTTTCATTGCTCTTAAAGGAACTCATTTTTGATTTTTATTTACGAACACTTTAGTGAAACGCATCCGTGGTTTTCTTACGAATTTCGGAAGTCGAATTCTGAAGTCTACGAAATTCGTAAAGTTACGAAGTTTTGTGAAACGGGCGCCTGGGATAAGAAGATTTTTAAGGGTTTCCCTGTGTAAGTCTATGTAAAACGTGGGTCTCGGGACAGGGCAATTTTCAGCCCAAAACTGTAACTTGAACAATCTTGGTAGCAGTCCACAGACCACTTTCTATAGCTATCTTTTATCAATCTTCCGATTTCGCCTTAACCTCAGGAAGCGACATATACTGTGTATATTACATACACTCCAGTTTTGCAGGATGAAGTGATGATGATTTCACGTTTAACGACGCGTCAACCCTCTTTGTGGGTCATAAGCACCAATCGGTTAATGATCTAAAGGTATGTAGAATTATGAAGATATTAAAAGAAAATAGGTCAAAATGATTATGTATAAAAAATCTGAGAAAATTTAAATCTTATGACAAGATCAAATTTCTTTTAAGAATACGATAATATTACCAACAGGTACATCTTGAAACATTTTTTTTTTTTGCAAATTGTCAGCTTTGAAGTATAAGTTGCGGGACTGTGAAAAGTCCACACAGTTAATTAAGCTATGTTTAACAGTGAAATGCTGATCACAGCCTACACAAGAAGGCTGACCATCACCATTTAAAATATAAGCATGAGTACCTCTAGCATGGCCAATGCGCAGTCGCGTTAATACTACATCCTCTTTCCTGGAAAACTATGGAGGAGAGCATTTTGTTCCCACGCCAGGTTTAATTGCACGGAGTTTGTTATCTATTGCACGGTCCCATTCGCCTTGCCATTCCGACAAGATGTATCTGCTGATAAAATTATTAAAAGGAATTTTAAAAACAGACGGATCACGATTGAGCGATTCCTTTGCTTTCTTGTCAGCATACTCATTGCCGACAATGCCAATATGTCTGGGTAGCCAACAAAACAAGTTTTGGTGTGTTTTAGAAATTTCGTTATGTTTTTCGATCCATTTTTGTATTTGAGGATTTTTGGATGATGAATGGTCTAAAGCCTTAAGCACAGCAAGTGAATCAGAAAATGCAATTGCGTTTTGAATTGTTGAAGAACTGACAAAATCTAAAGCTAGGTCTATCGTGTTGGCTTCAGCTGTAAAAATAGATTAACCATCTGAGCAAGTGAATCAGAAATTGCAATTGCTTTTTGAATTGTTGAAGAACTGACAAAATCTAAAGCTAGGTCTATCGTGTTGGCTTCAGCTGTAAAAATAGATTAACCATCTGGAAGGTGTAAGGTTTGGTGCGTATCTTTAGAAATATACGCACAACCAACTTTATCTCCTTCTCTGGAACCATCAGTATAGACTTGCTGGTAATCAATGTAACGTGTCTGGAGTACCTGGGCGTTTTGTTTGAGTAGTATTGGGTTTGATTCAGATTTGTTTCCATCATATAAGTCAAACAGAATAGAAGAGTAGGTTTTTTAAGGTTCCAAACATTGTACAATATCGTTTATTTTGATATCAAATAGCATAGTCGAAAGTATACTGCCTTGTGGCACACCCTACTCTTGATCATAGAGATCAGACAGGGTAGATCCCACACGCACCTGAAACATGCGCTTCTCTAAAAAGCTTTGAATAAAACTGGGGAGTTTTCCTCTTAAGCCAATGTTATGGAGATCTTTCAATATCCTATTACGCCACGTGGTATCATATGCTTTCTCCAAGTCGAAATAGATAGCTACTACGTGTTCTTTTTTAATAAAAGCATTACGTATAAATGCTCTAGTTTTATTAATTTGTGGATGGTACTACGTTCCGAATGACAACCTGACTGATATTCTGAAATTAGGTTGTTGGACTCTAAGTACCAAACCAATCTCTTGTTTATCATTCTCTCCATTGTTTTACACAAACAACTTGTCAAAGCTATCGGTCGATAATTCATAGGGTCTGCATGATCTTTCCCTGGTTTTGGAATTTGTACAACTGTAGCTAAACGCCAGCCCTCAGGACAGACCCCCGTTTTCCAATTATTATTAAAGATATAGAGAACTTATTGACAGAAGTAGTATAACTGGAGCCAAATTAGGTACCAGAGTAAGTTGCAAAATTGAGTAAACGCGAAAATGTAGGTTATCGGTCGTGGGCAATCGGTGCGGACGTTCGAACTATTGAACTTTGTAGATAGGTAGGTCGGAACGGGATAAGAAACCGCTTTCT
Source organism: Lucinisca nassula (assembly GCA_963580285.1). Taxonomy (NCBI): domain Eukaryota; kingdom Metazoa; phylum Mollusca; class Bivalvia; order Lucinida; family Lucinidae; genus Lucinisca; species Lucinisca nassula. The sequence continues at coordinate 123,546,406 of OY757020.1, forward strand.
TTTATCTTACTTTTTCGTGTTATTTGCCGTTTAAATCTATTCCTTCAGGGTAGTGGTATGCTTCTTTTTGGAGAATGAATTCGCGCCTTACCGCTTACCCGCCCGGGAAAAACTGTAGGTAGCATAAAAACTGACGGGCTCAAAATGCGAACTAAAATAATGTTGACCGTGTCGTTTAAACTAGCATACGAATTGAATCCCTACATACTTTCAGAGATTAATTACACGTATCGGCTTTTGAACATAGTTTTTAAATTCAGTAGGTGACAAGTGTAATTTGAAAAAAAGAGACGGTGATGTGTTACTTTTTAAATTTGTTACTTTTATTTAAATACAACTATGTAAAATAAACTACAAAACATTTATATCGTGAGACTATATTTTCTTTCTGGTACCTCTTTTATTTTATAAGACATGCTAGTCCAGGCTACAATGTCTCTCCCTTTGGTGACACTGATGGGAGCTGTGGGTTGATTGTATCGATTCCTGATCATTGCCTCCACTTCTATTTTACACAATGCAAACAAGACAGATCATGCAGCTTTTGGACTAAACTTTCTAAGCCCTCGGATCAGACTCTACGCCATCGTTTAGCTTGTAGATTGAATGAATAACATATCAGTAATCTGTTGGTAGATAATCAGAATCGGTTGTGGCAGAATTATTGTACTCGACAGGATATGTTTTAATAATCTTTTTTTTTTTACTGCATGGAGGGTCTTCGATTTCGATTTTGGAAGGACAGTGAGAAGGAATTTTTACTCACGAGCTGTACCGTGTAGCCATGTAAGAAATACAATACGAAAACACGCCTATACAAATACATTGTAAACTTTACCGCCGAAAACACGAATATTATAAGATGAAAAAAGTATTGATAGTATATACTCGTTAGAACCGCCTCATCGAGGCGGTTCTAACGAGTACTCACAATCAATATTTTAGAGCAGAAATAAGAAAAATAAGGTTTACCCTCGTTAACCCCAGTTTTTTTTTTATAAAAGTGGGGTTCAAGGGGGATCAAAATTATATAGGCGTGTTTGCGTGATATGAAACAAAAATTGCCTTTATCACGCCTTGCTATTTCGTAAAGTCTAGGCTTCAATAGGTTTACATTCTTCAGCAAGAACTTGGTGGTACTAAGGCCTATGAACTGCAGCCTTTAGCTGTAGAGGGTTTTAGCTGATGACCACATTTGTCATTCAGCCACCAAGTTTGCTGCCTGTGTTACTGAAGGCCTAGACAAGCTTCCTACGTTATATTGGTTACCTAAACTTCAGACCATACAAAGGACGGTTTATTGCAAATTTAAGCTCTTGTACTACCACTGAACTCCCCAAATTATTAACTTCATGTTTTACTGCCATCAAAAACATGTGATAAAATATTACGACAAAGTCTGAAAGATCAAAGAGAAATCTGTCTTGGTCTATAAAACTTTTAATGAAGTTTTAAATATATTGAAATGCAGACGTTTTCGGGCTTCAAGTCTGTCTACTTATGATTTTCCACCCTTCACACTACACTCCCTCATAATCTTATAAAAGAAAAACTTACTGATTTAACTGAATGGAATGTAAGAAATGCTTTTTTCACTTCTGAAGAGCATAAAATTATACTTTATGGTAATGTCAGAAAGTGTGTGGAGCTCTCACCTTTCTACTTGACAATATTTTCATAAGATTTGGTACCAAGTTATTTAGACACGTTGTGGGTGTTCCGATGCGCACCCCCTGTGGCTGATGTTTCAATTTTGTTATGAGAGACTTCATGATGTCCCTTTCTGCTGAAAACGAACCTGAAATCATTGAAGCTTTTAGCCCGACTTCTAGATATTTGGATGATTTATTAAATGTTGACAATACCTATTTCGACCGTTTGGTCAGTCATATTTACCCCCCCCCCCCCCCCACACACACACACGCACAATGAACTTCAGTTTAATAAAGCAAGTTCTTCTGATACCGAGACTCCGTTTTTGGATTTACATCTATCTATTGTAGATGGGTTTGTTTCTTGCAAAATTTATGATAAACGCGATGCTGTTGATTTTGAGATTGTAAATTTTACTTTTATTGGATGGTGATGTTCCTCGTGTGCCATCCTAAACGGCGTCTATATCTCGCAATTAATTCGATACGCAAGATTGTGTAGTCCTGTATCTGACTTCAACACTCGTAATAAATTGTTAACTGCTAAACGCCTTAATCAGGGATATCGGTACCATAAACTACGCAAAGCCTTTTCAAAATTTTATATTGGACTTAAATCTCTTCTGCAACAACGTCTGTCGGAACCCGAATGTTATGGTGACTTAGTATATAAATTCAGAAAAATATAAAACCGCAATGACTTCAGCACCCAATTTTGTAAAATTATTCTTCGAAATAAAAAGATTGGGTACAACATAAATGTTATACGACAGACTGCATGCATGGTAGTTAACCAAATCACGGTTGACAACTTTGCTTCCCTCTTTAATTGCACCCGGTGGGTCAGGCCTCAGATTCAATGACGGTTCCAGCGTAAAGGCTTATTGAGAATTAGAGAGAATCTAATTCTATGTAATGTTGGTTGGTGCCTGATGCTCTGTCTCTGGTCGGGCCCATCGGAGTCTAACTGTTGGTTTTCTTTTGCTCCAGCATTTCAGTGGTTTCTTGCTGTCGAGTCCTCACCGTTGTCTCAACTTGTGGTTCTTTGATTTTTTGTGTTCACGGAGATGTTGCACTGATGACTTAGAAGGCCTTCATGCGTACTGAACAAATTATTTGTCTAAATCGCGACGGAATTAAGGGCGAGGATTGTGGCCACGTAAAATCGATTTAAGCCCTTCAGTGGAATTCGTTTCACTGACCGTTCCAAGGCGGTTCTTCTGTCGCGGTTTATTTTTGTTATGGTTTGTCTCTGAGTGTTTGTATCGCTTGTATTATTTTGTTTTGGATAGCCAATTGACCATTTTGTTGGAAAGTAACTGTCCTTTTGGCTTTCCGCTATTGATGTTTCCATTAGGGTCTGTTGTTTCATGTTTGTGGTTCTTTCCTTTTGGTGTCTCTGATGGTAGCTGCGGGTTAATTGTATCGATACAAGATCATTGCCTTCACATCTATTTTGCTGTTGTTCGTAATTGCCTTTTCCCCCGTTCTTCATTGATATCAGAGGGAGGGGATAACATTTTAGAGGTTCTACCGAGACTTATCCATATGATCAATGGATGTCACAATGTCAGAAGAATACCTGACTCTTTGTGCTGATGTTAGGGCGAAGTTGTACATGTGTACATTGGAGGAGTTGAAATCAGTAGCTGCGGAGTTTCTTATCCAGATGGATGTCACCAAGACAACTAGAGCTAAAGTATTATCAGTTTTCGAAGAGTTAATCTGGAATGTGTCAAAGGAAGGGGATGGAGGGCTCGCACACTTACAAGTTTAAGTGAGAAACTGTCTGTAAGTTAGACCAAGAGAGCCACATACAAAAAGCAAATGAAACAGAAGTAAAGGGTGCGAAAGAACCAGTAGCTGGAACATACATGTTCAGAAAAGACTTTAAAATTTCCGGGCAAATTATCTGTAAGAACGGTATCAGTTTTATTAGTTATAGACGTCAGGTTGAGGATGGACAGAAAAAGAGAGCGAGATAAGTGAAGGCATAATCAGGACAGTTAGTACTCAGAACAGTTTGAGGAGTGAACTCGGGGGAAGACCCATTCTGTAGTTAAGTGATGTGAACAATTTGATCAGGTCTTCCGTTCTAGCTCTCTTGACGTAAATGTGTTTAAAGAGGTTCTACCGAGACTTATCCATATGATCACTGGCTGTCACAATGTCAGAAGAATACCTGACTCTTTGTGCTGATGTTAGGGCGAAGTTGTACGGGTGTACATTGGAGGAGTTGAACTTGAAACCAGTAGCTGCGGAGTTTCTTACCCAGATGGATGTCACCAAGACAACAAGAGCTAAAGTATTATCAGTTTTCGAAGAGTGCGTCAAAGGGGATGGGGGGCTCGCAAAATTACAAGTTTAAGTGAGAAACTGTAAGTTAAACCAAGAGAACCACATACAAAAGCAAATGAAACAGAAGTTAAGGATGCTAAAGAACCAGTAGCTGGAACATACATGTTCAGAAAGGACTTGAAAAAATTTCCGGGCAAATTATCTGTAAGAACGGTATCAGTTTTATTAGTTATAGACGTCAGGTTGAGGAAAGACAGAAAAAGAGATCGAGATAATTGATGGCATAATCAGGACAGTTAGTACTCAGAACAGTTTGAGGATTGATCTCGGAGTTTGAGGATTGATCTCGGGGAAAGACCCATTCTGTAGTTAAGTGACGTGAACAATTTGATCAGGTCTTCCGTTCTAACTCTTGACGTAAATGTCTTTAAAACTAAGATTAAGTTCTTCATCAGTTACATCCGTCTTAAGAAGGGTAGTTTCGAAACCTCGCCTTATATTGTCATCTTTTAAACCTGTCAGTATGGCATGCAGTGTCATATTTTGTACAAGAGTTTCATAAGTCATGCCACTCCCTATCTCTTTTGAGGCAAAAAAAACCTTTTGTCTCAAATCAAAGGCACGAAACACAAAGTCTTGCGGAGTCTCTTTAGAATCCTGCACTAAATTGTTTAGGTTATGATACAGTTCAGTTGCAGTCTTTTCTTCATAATAGGAAAATAGAAGTGGAAGAAATGATCGGGAATCGATACAATTAACCCACAGCTCCCACCAGAGACACCAAAGGGAATGAAACCGGTGTTTGTGTCGCTTGTATTATTTTAGTTTGGATAGCCAATTGGCCATTTTGTGGGAAAGTAACTGTACTTTTGGCTTTCCGCTATTGATGTACCCATTAGGGTCTGTTGTTTCGTGTTTGTGTTTCGTTCCCTTTGGTATCTCTAAATAGTGTTGAAGGGCCCATTAACCTGTCATGTAAACAAAGCCCATATGTCAGTGTAAGGGCAGGGTGTCAATTTATTGCATTTTACAACTTCATTGCTAGCCAGTGACATGGATGCAAGGAATAAATGGCAGGAACTTGTCGCTGTTTGTCATGCCAGTGAGCTGTTGTTTACTCGTAGAGTGTGTCGTAAGAAGTGGGATGTGGAACGCTTGACACATATCAATGTTTACTATAATTTTATCAAGATACACTGTCGCTTCAGCTCTTGCTACAGTTATTTTAAAAGTCTAGTCAATACACATTTTCTAGTCAATTCCAAGAATCTGTTGAATAAACATGTATTCTATTGAATATTGTTTGTTTGATTTGAGGTTCAACGTCCCCGTCAACACTGCAAAGGTCATTTTAGAGACGGTGTTTCCAATTTTGTGGGACTTTTACCCGACATTGAGATGAAATGACATCTCAAGCCCTGCCGCCCAATGAAACCAATAACGTTTATAAGCATGGACGGGCGGACTCGCACCGCTTTGCCTGGGCAGGCTTAGATCCTCTAAGCTGTTTACCAGTACTCGTGTGCGGGTCGGTTACAGCTCTACGTGGAAGCACCATGCAGCCCATATATTTCTATTGAATATACATGTATTGGTGTGCCCAGTGCAGACTATTTAAAGCAGTCAATATAGATTTGGAAATCCTGAGAAAAAAAAAACATATTTTATTACTCAATCAGCACATATCTCAGTGTAGTAGCTTTTATTAGTTTTCTAGCAATGTTTATCAATATTGGAGTTTTCCATAGTTGTTTCGCTGTGCATGCCAAGGTAAACCTGATTTTTCCATCACAGAGTGTTTAATTCATGCTGGTGAGAAACTATTGTCTTTGGAACGCTATTCACAGAGAGATTGCTCTTTATTATGAATGCTATTCATACGGGATATATATTACATGTCATGTGTTAACCATACTGGAGGGGGGAAGGGGGGGCTGCTCTATATTATGAATGCTATTCATACCGGAAAGAATGATTGCATTTTGGGTGTTATTCATACTGGAGGGAGGCTGCTCTGTTTTGTGAATTCTATTCATACTGGAGAGAGTATCTACTGAATTTTGAATGTTATTCACACTAAGAGAATGCGTGCGACATTCAAACGTCATTCATACCCAGGCATTCGTACTGTAGAAAACGCATCTGTTCATTGTTTGCAATATAAGTTTTATTTTAAATAAGTTGTATTCTTTTTTGTCCCTTCATTGGACTTGGTATATTCTAGAATATGTCCGGTACCAGAATCGTGCCGCGTTGTTGCAAATATGCATTGTCTGTCTTGAGGTACGATCCCTGGTGACTGACATTTTAGGCAAAGTGCATTTACACATGGAACCATTAATCATCAACAGAAACGTCGTAATTGTCAGACTTACGGAAGTAAGGGCGAGGATTGTGGCCAGGTAAAATCGATTTAAGCCCCCAGTGGAATTCGTTTCCACTGGCCGTTCCAAGGCGGTTCTTCTGTTGCAGTTTTTTTGTTGTGGTTTGTCTTTATTATTTGATTTTGGATAGCCTATTGGCCATTTTGTGGGAAAGTAACTGTCCTTTTGGCTTTCCGCTGTTGGTGTTTCCGTTGGTGTCTGTTTTTCATGTATTTCTTTCCCTGTGGTGTCTCTGATGGGAGCTGTGGGTTAATTGTATCGATTCCTGTCATTGCCTCCACTTCTATTTTACTGTAAGATTCCACATAGAAATTGTGATCATCTGGGAATCGCGCCCACAAATGAACAAAGGAAAAACAGACTGCATGCATGGTAGTTATCCCAATCACGGTTGACAACTTTGCTTCTCTCTTTAATTGCACGCCCGTGGGTCAGGCCTCAGATTCTATGGCGGTTCCAACGTAAAGGCTTATTGAGAATAAGAGAGATCTAATTCAAGGTAATGTTGGTTGGTGCCTGATGCTCTGTCTCTGGTCGGGCCCATCGGAGTCTAACTGTTGGTTTTCTTTTGCTCCAGCATTTCGGTGGTTTCCTGCTGTCGAGTCCTCACCGTTGTCTCACCTCTGTGGTTCTTTGATTATTTGTGTTCACGGAGATGTTGCACTGATGAGTTAGGAGGTCTTCATGCGGACTGAACCATTATTTGTCTAAATTGCGACGGAAGTAAGGGCGAGGATTATGGCCACGTAAAATCGATTTAAGCCCCCCCCCCCCCCCCCCCCCCCCCCCCCCGAGTGGAATTCGTTTCCGCTGACCGTTCCAAAGCGGTTCTGCTGTCGCGGTTTATTTTTGTTATGGTTTGTCTTTGTGTGTTTGTGTCGCTTAAGTCATTTTGTTTTGGATAACCTATTGGCCATTTTGTGGGAAAGTAACGGTCCTTTTGGCTTTCCGCTGTTGGTGTTTCCATTAGGGTCTGTTGTTTCATGTTTGTTTGTATTTCCCTTTGGTCTCTCTGATGGGAGCTGTGGGTTGATTGTATCGATTCCTGATCATTGCCTCAACTTCTATTCTGTTGTTGTTTTTAATCGCGCTTCCCCCTTTTCAAGTGACCCAGTGGTATCAGAGGGAAGGGGTAACATGTATTTCCACAGAAGGCGCTTTAATCCCCTCAAAAATGAAAACTTTACATAAGTATCCAGCATCCTACTAGGCTAGTCAAGCTTCACCAAATTAACCGAGGGGCCCATGGGCCTCTATGCTAACCAGAGCTCAGGCGGGCACTGCCACTGACAGCCATGTATGGTTTTAGTTTATCGATTATACGGTCTCCCAAACGAATCCCCATTTCCAAATGAGCACCAAGATGGACACTGTATCTGCATTTTTATGAAGTGGATGGGTTGGACATGGACCCAACAGAGCCAAGGTTGGTATCACTGAATGCGTCTTATCATAAGGAACAAGAATATATATATATATGGTTTAGGGGTGTGGATGTGTACAGTTCCTGAGATATAAGGCCTTTTAAGCTGTGGAGGGGTTGGAGCATGGCCCTGGCAGACCCCGGGAAATCCAAGATTGTTGTCCTTGAATGTGTCTTATCATTGGGACCAAGAAAATATATTGTTTAGGAGTGGGGATCTGAACTGTTTCTGAGATATGAGGCCCTCTTATAAGAGGAGAGAAATGGCCCCTGTGGACCGCCAAGTTGGTGTGACTGAATATCTAATCACAAGGAACAAGAATATATATAATTATGAGGTGGGGATCTTAAATGGTGTCTTGAGATATATGGCCTTTTATGAAGTGGAGTGGCGGGCCAAGGCATCGGCACATTGCCCTGCACAAAGAGACCCCAGGTTGATGTGACTGAGTCTTATCATAAAGAACACAAATATACATCCGTTAGAGGGGTCGGGATCTGAACAGTTTCTGAGATATATGGTAGTTTATGAAGTGAAGGGGTGTTTGGTATCACTGAATGTGTCTTATCATAAGGATCAAGAATATATATTGTTTAGGGATTGGGATCTGAATGGTTTCTGAGATATTGGGCCGTTTACAAAGTGTAGGGGGGTATGGCCCGGGCACATCCAAGGGGACATCCAGGTTGGTGTCACTGAATGCGACTTATCATAAGTAACAAGAATATATATGGTTTTGGGGTGGGGATCTGAATGGTTTCCGAGATAAATCGCCTTTTATGAAGTGTGTGGGGGAGAGGGGGGGGGGGGGGGACATGGCCCCGGCTCACATCGGGAGACCCTTGGGTTGGAATCACTGAATGCGTCTTATCATAAGGAACAAGAATGTGGTTTAGGGGTGGGGATCTGAACGGTTTCTGAGATACTGGGCCTTTTATGAAGTGAAGGAGATGGGGCATGGCCTGGGCACATCACAGGGCCCCCAGGTTGGTGTCACTGAATGCGTCTAATCATAAGAAACAATAATATATATGGTTTTGGGATGGGGATCTGAATGGTTTCTGAGATATATCGCCTTTTATGAAGTCGAGGGGTGGGGGCATGGCCGCGGTGCACCCTGGGAGACCCCTAGGTTGGTATCACTGAATGCGTCTTATCATAAGGAACAAGAATATATATGGTTTAGGGTGGGGATCTAAATGGTTTCTGAGATATTGGGCCTTTTACGAAGTGGAGGGGTGGGGCATGGCTCGTGCACACCCCAGGGGACCAGGTTGGTGTCACTGAATGCGTCTTATCATAAGAAACAATAATATATATGGTTTTGGGGTGGGGATCTGAATGCTTTCTGAGATATATTGCCTTTTATGAAACGGAGGGACGGGTATAGCCCCGGCGCACCCCGGGAGACCCCTAGGTTGGAAACACTGAATGCGTCTTATCATAAGGAACAAAAGCATATATGGTTTAGGGGTGGGGATCTGAACGGTTTTGTAGATATTTGGCCTTTTACGAAATGGAGGGGCTGGGGAATGGCCCGGATACATCCCAGGGGACCCCCAGGTTTGTGTCACTGAATGTGTCTTATCATAAGAAAAAAATATATATATACTTTAGGGATGGGGATCTGAATGGTTTCTGAGATATAAGGCCTTTTATGCACTGGAGGGGGGTTGGGCCTGGCCACGGCACACCCTGGCGGACCCCCAGGTTGGCATAAAAGTATGTGGCTAAAAGAAGTTCACTCGAGGAATATTTCTATAAAAATTTTGTCAAAGTATCTGCAAAGGCTTGGCAGTAAATGCCTTTTTCTATTTTCCCCATTATAACTCTATGGAAACTATAAGTTGCCATAGCAACCAAACTAATGAGCCGATTTTCTTTAAAAACACAAACTATCAATCCCCCAGCCCAAGACTGCTACAGATAAAATTTGGGCCTAATCGGTCCAGTGGCTTCAGAGATGTCGCCATAGCAACCAAATCAATGAGCCGATTTTCATTGAAAACACAAACTTTCAATCTCCCTGCCCAAGGATGCTACAGATGGAATTTGGGCTGGATCGGCCGCCGGAGCTTTTGGCTCTGGTGGGCCACTATGCTCACAAGCGGGGATCGGAATGGTTTCTGAGATAAATCGCCTTTTATAAAGTGGAGGGGTGGGGCATGGGGCCCAGGCAACCTGGGAGACCCCTAGGTTTGAACTGAATGCGTCTTATCATAAGGAACAATAATATATATGGTATATGGGTGGGGATCTACACGGTTTCTGAGATATTGGGCCTTTTATGAAGTGGAGGGTTGGGGCATGGCCCGGGCACATCCCAAGGCATCCTCAGGTTCGTGTCACTGAATGCGTCTTATCATAAGAAACAACAATATATATATATGGTTTTGGGTGGGGATCTGAATGGTTTCTGAGATATATCGCCTTTAATAAGGTGGAGGGGTGTGGCATGGCCCCCAGGCACCCTGGGAGACCTCTAGGTTGGAATAACTGAATGCGTCTTATCATAAGGAACAAGAATATATATGGTTTAAGGGTGAGGATATGAACTGTTTCTGAGATATTGGGTCTTTTTTGGAGTGAAGGGGGGGGGGGGGGGGGGGAGAGACATTTCCCGGGCAGATCCCAGGGGACCCCCAGGTTGGTGTCACTGAATGCATCTTATCATAAGAAACAAGAATATATATGGTTTGGGGGTGGGGATCAGAAAGGTTTCTGAGATATATCGCCATTTTATGAAGTGGAGGGATGGGTCATTGCCCTGGCCGACCCCCGGAGACCCCTAGGTTGGAATCGCTGAATGCGTCTTGTAATAAGGAGCAATAATATATATGGTTTAGGGTGGGGATCTGAACGGTTTTTTATGGAGTGGAGGGGTGGGGCATTGCACCGTCAGATCCCAGGGGACCCCCAGGTTGGTGTCACTGAATGCATCTTATCATAAGAAACAAGAATATATATGGATTGTACTATTCCCCTGATGAGTTATAAACGAAACCGGTTGGGAATAATATTATTTACTGTGTTTTCCGTGTGATGTCATTTCTCTTTTTTGTATGTTTATATATATATATACATGTAGGCTTGCATCCTGCAAACCTGGAGTGTATGTAATGTATACCTGCAATCATCGTGAGGGGGTGTTGCAGGAAATATAGAAAAAAGCCTATTCCATGCCATGGACCGGTCGCGGAGAGGACCGCGGAGATATTATTTGTAGCGCTGTGTTTTCTGTATAGGCTAAACCGAAGGATGCAACATTCCTATCAAGTTTGAATGGTTTAAAAGGAATTGTTGTTTAAAGAATTTTCTATTTTGAACTCTGGCAGATATTTTGCTCACCAGCTATTTGGTAAAGGATCGCCTATGCAACATTCCTTTGAATTTTAATGAAATTTGCCAAAAGGTATAGGAGATGTTGTCATTTATAGATTTTCTATTTTTAGCTCTGGCATCTTGTTAAACACAGCTATTTAAAATGATTTCAGCTATTTTGGTGGAGAGCCACCTCATCAAAATTCCTATGAAGCTGGATTGAAACTGGCCCAAGGGCTTAGCAGGAACTTGCATATAAAATGAAATATTAACGGTTTTCTATTTTAGAGCAGAAGCATTTTAGCTGTTTTGAAGAAGGTCACCTAAGCATCATAATTAGCTCTGGTAGCCATCTTGATCATCGAAGCAGAACCATTATAGCTATTTTGGTAGAGGGTCACCTAAACAACATTTCTATAAATATGTTCTATAAAAGGGTTATCCTTTGGAAGCAAGGAATACACCACAGAACTGAAAAGTATGGAGTGTACATGTTTTCTGGGCCAGACTAGCTAGTTTCGGCAAATTAGGCCTCATCAGTGACCCTCAGCTATTTTCGAAATTCCATAATGGAATCAATGGTCCCAAAGGACAAGAAAATATAATCTACACTATTTGAATGAAATTAGCCCAAGGGTATGGGTGTTGTTATTAGACGATTTTCTCTGGTGGCCATTTTGTTCAATGGGGCGGAATGTTTTAGCTATTTTGGTGGAGGTCGCCTGAGCAATATTCCGATGAAGTTTGATTGAAACTGGCTGAAGGGTTCAGGAGGTGTTTGCATTTTAAGCAAAATGGTGACGTTCTTCTATTATAAGTTCTGGCAGCCATTTTGTTCATCAGAGAAGAAGCGTTTAACTATTTTGGTAGAGTATCATCTTAGAAACATTCCTACCAAGTGGAATGATTTTAACTATTTTGGTAGAGGATAACCTTAGGAACACGTCTATGAATTTTCATTGGATTCTGCCCAAGGTGTGAAGAATTTTACCTAATATATATATCAGCTGACTCAGCAGCAGTCACATGATAGGTTTACTTGCCTCTCTAATAGCATCATTCGCGCTAGGCTTTTAACACTGTATGGTTGTGTATTTGTATGCTCTTAGTTGTAGTTATTAAACTTATAAACAGACTTTGAGTCTGGACTTTGGTTATTATTTATTAATATATATTAAATATATTAAGATATATTAAATTCTGGAGCTCTTCCATCGATGGACTGGGACAAACATGACTTGGAACAAAGCTGGAAAAGTTTTAAACATGACTTGGAACAAAGCTGGAAAAGTTTTAAACAGCATGTCCAGTTTATGTTCGATGGACCACTCAAAGCCAAGGAAGAGGAAGAAAAATGTGCTTTCTCATGCTTTGGGTTGGAGAAAAAGGAAGGAGCATATTTCAGACTTGGAATTTATCAGTTGAGGATAAGAAAAGACTTAGGAGCTACTATGGTGGGTTTGAAAGTTACGTTAAACAAACATCAAATACCATCTACAACAGATACAAGTTTCAAAGTCGGATGCAGAATCATGATGAAACATTTGAGCAATTTGTTACGGAATTGCAACTGCTTGTCAAAGACTGTGAGTATGACAAACAGGATGATATGGTCAGCGACAGAATTGTGACAGGTGCCAAAAACTCAAAAATCAGAGCTAAACTGCTGAATGAGGGTTCAAAACTTACACTTGCGAAAACTCTTGACATAGCACGGACACATGAATTATCTCATTCACAGTGTAGTGCAATGGAAGATAAAACCGTAAATGTTCTAAAATCTAAAAAAGAAACATTACACCAAATCAGACCATTACAGTGAATCGGACAAACAGAAAACAGAGGCTAAGCCTGAAAAACAAACGTCTTCCTGCCCTACATCATAGTGTAGATTATATTTTCTTGTCCATTGGGATCATTGATTCCATTGTGGAATTTTGAAAATATCTGAGGGTCACTGATGAGGCCTAATTGGCCGAAACTAGCTAGTCTGGCCCAGAAAACATATACACTCCATATGTTTTATTTCTGTGGTGTATTCCTTGCTTCCAAAGGATAACCCTTTATAGAACATATTGTGGTAAATGCGGATATGAACACGGCAAACTACAATGTCCAGCGTACGGAAAGCGGTGTACCAAATGCAAACGTTTCAATCACTTCCACAAAATGTGTAAAACAAAACTGTCATTTTTCTTAAAATCAAAGAAAAAACATATTCATGTTGTAGAAGATTCCGGTGACAGTAGTGACAATGATCTTTATGCCGGAATGATAAATGACTTGCCATTAAATTCAGTGAATCCATTAAATGATGAATGGTCTGTAAACTCAAAAATCAATGACAAATCAATAAACTTTCAGATCGGTACTGGTGCAAGATGCAATGTCATGCCACAGGATACATTTTATTCGATCGGAATTAAAACACCATTGAAACAGACATCTACAAAACTGACATCATTCAGTGGACATAAATTAAGACCAGCTGGAGTAGTACAGTTGCCGTGCAAAATTCAAGGTAACGATTGATATATTGATTTTTACATTGTTGACTCTTCTGTGCCATCTGTACTTGGTGGTTCCACATTCCGAGATATAGGACTGATTCAAAGACTATATATTCACACCAATGAGTTGCCTAAGCAAATTTCCAGAATGCCGGACTTTGATATTTTCTCACTCCTGGAATGTCGAAAACGCAGAACTAGATCTCACGGCACCAGGAAAAATGGTAACTTTAAACGTAAATCACGTGCGTTTAAACGAAACAATACTAGACTGAAGTGACTGTCAATTATATTATTAAATCATGGACGCCACTCTATGCTTTCATTTTTAAGTTCATTACCCGTTTCTGTTTTACGTCTTCTGGACACCGAGGCGAATAAATTCTACGATAGTTCTCATCAGTTATATGATGCGGCTCTCTTAACTAGAGGCTATACTCAGCATACTCTCCGTCCTTACATTGATTCTGAAATTAATCATAAACGTCATTTCTTCAAAATATCCTTCATTAATAAGGGTATGGATTTTATAGATTTGCCCAGTATCTTCCGTGAGAGATCGGTGCTTTCTTCCATTCCTGCTTATTTTCAAAATACTGAAACACCTATAATTTGCTATAAATATAACAAACCTGTTAGATCTATCATTTTTAATTTCAATAAACTTGTTTCAGATCTTGATATTGATACTAATACTCCTGATTCATGTGATTGTAAAAACTCAAAGTATTGCTATCCTGCTGCTGGTCATGTAATTACTGGCAATTTGAAAATTATTCCTGATTCTAGGATAAGGAATATAATTTCTAAAGGACCGAAATATCGGTTTCCTTCTAAAATTGATTTCAGTAAATGTAGAGATGAAATCGCTGCTTCATTGAATGAATTCGGTAATCGATGGTGTAAGCGAGAGTATGTTGAGCATAAAGCCCTTAAGGACTGGAAACTTAGCATTTCAAAACTAGTGAATAAACGCATTTCTTTCTATTCTCAAAATACTAACTTATTACCTCCTAAGTCCAAGACGTCTTTACGTCATCTTAAAACTAGGTATTCAAGAATTTCATAAGAAGTTTGTTTTGGCCCCTGCAGACAAGGCCGCTAACAACGTCGTCGTTGTGTGACGGCTCCACTATGTTAACACGCTTAAGCAGGAGCTTGGTGGTACTAAGGCCTATGAACTTCAGCCTTTGGCTGAAGAGAGAGCTATAGTAGATAAACATGTTTGTCTTTCAGCCACCAAGTTTGCTGTGTGTGTTAACGAAGGCCAAGACAAGCTTCCTACGCTATACTGGTTACCAAAACTTCATAAAAAACCTTACAAAGCACGGTTTATTGCAAATTCTAGTTCTTGCACTACCACTGAACTTTCTAAATTATTAACTTCCTGTCTTACTGCTATTAAAACGCATGTAATTAAATATTGTGATAAAGTCTTTGAAAGATCAGGAAGAAATCTGTTTTGGTCTATAAAAAATTCGAATGAGGTTTTAAATAAATTGAAATCTAGACAGTTTCGTGCTTCTAGTCTGTCTACCTACGATTTTTCCACTCTTTACACTACACTTCCTCATAATCTTATAAAAGAAAAGCTTAATGATTTAATTGAATGGGTTTTTCACAGAGAAGATTCTCTCTATCTTGCATGTAATGTCAGAAATGCATTTTTCACTTCTAAAGAGCATAAGAATTATACACTTTGGTCATGTCAGAAAGTGTGTGATGGCCTCACCTTTCTACTTGACAATATTTATATTAGATTCGGTACTAAGTTATTTAGACAAATTGTGGGTATTCCGATGGGTACTAATTGCGCACCTCTTGTGGCTGATCTGTTCTTGTATTGTTATGAAAGAGACTTCATTTTGTCGCTTTCCATTGATAACCAATCTGAAATTATTGAAGCTTTTAGCTCTACTTCTAGATATTTAGATGATTTATTAAATATTGATAATACCTATTTTGATGGTTTGATCAGTCAGATTTACCCCCTAGAACTTCAGTTAAATAAAGCAAATTCTTCTGATACCGAGGCCCCGTTTTTGGATTTACATCTATCTATTGTAGATGGATTTGTTTCGTGCAAAATTTATGATAAACGCGATGACTTTGATTTTGAGATTGTAAATTTTCCTTTTTTGGATGGTGATGTTCCTCGTGCACCATCCTATGGCGTTTTTATTTCGCAATTAATTCGATTTGCTAGAGTGTGTAGTCATGTAACTGACTTCAACACTCGTAATAAATTATTAACGGCTAAACTCCTTAATAAGGGTTATCGGTACCATAAACTACGCAAAGCCTTTTCAAAATTTTATAGACGCCATTCTGATTTAATTTCAAAATTCAATATTGGACTTAAATCTCTTCTGCAACAAGGTCTATCGGAACCCGAATTTTATGGTGACTTAGTGTAACGGCATTGGTAAAGTGATGCCTTGTTTATGAGTAGTTCGGTGCGGCTATGCACGGTACTCGTGTTACTAGCAAATCCGACTTCGATTGTCTGCCCTTTTTTCTACGTAGATTATTCGTCAAATTTGCGAGCCAAAATCATGACGAAGAAGATTTGAGTTCAATATGCGTCTATCTGCGACTTCTTCGCATTATTGCGGGTGTTATTGAAGCCCAAAGAGGTGATTTGTTTGATTCTTTCTGCGAATATATAAATATATTGCGCGAGCTGAAATATTGAATTTCGAAATTGCCACTTTCTGCGTTTGTGCATGAATTCGGACATATCACCTGCTCGTATTTCTGTACTTCGTCTACTGTAACAGACAATATAGCCCTTAAGCAAACAGTATAGAACATTTACATTTGTCTACTTTCAGTTTGACGTTGATTTGATATAAATCACCAGTATAATACTCTTGGACTTTTGCGTTATCCTGCGTTCCTGTCCTGCGTTACCTTGCGTTCCTGACCATGCGTTACCCTGCGTTCTTGCGCCTACTGCTACAGTCAAACTCTGTTGGAGTACTTTAGGAGATATCAACCGAATGTGCTATGAGTAATCGCAGACTCAACAAAAATGTGCAAAGGGGACAGTTGTCGAATGAGAAGTTTTCTTATGTCCCAGTCTTTGTGAGCGACAGCAAAGGGAGATATTTAAAAGCAGTTTCCCAAGATAGTAACATTGTATGGGTCTACAAAGGTGGAGCAAATTCTTCAAATGCCTTCACATGGATTCACAGGAATTTACGTAAATGGCTTCGTAAATACAAATGTATCAGCCTGTATGTTTTCATTGGAACATGCGACTTTACTGTGAAAGAACGTAGATATATTTATTTAAATCATGATCAGGATGGTGTGTTAGAAAGAATTCGTAACAATTTAAATGGAATCAATGAAATCTGCAGTTCTGTATGTGCGAATGTAAAATTAACATTCTTACAGATCCCTTATTATTCTATTGAAAGGTGGAATGCTGGTAAGGGTCACCCACAACCTGATCAATTCAAACAGGATGATATATTCTTAACACAACAGATTAACAGCATCAATGAATTTATTGATAGACTGAATCAAAGTATTGGCACCTATTCGCCAAAGCTTAACGAGGACTTACGAAGGAGTCGAAAGCGGCCTGGGAAGAAAGCGCGTTATTCTTGGAACTTTGGTTTGTACCAAGATGGAGTTCATCCATGTACTAACTTATCTAAATCGTGGTTTGCATCAATTTATCGTAAGATGCTGAGAGATTGTTTGTGATTTCACTGTTTTGAAAGAACTTAGCGTAGGCAGGGAATGCCCAGCCACGCCTGAATAAACTTTGAATTTGTAGTATAGGCAGGGAATGCCCAGCCATGCCTGAAATTGAATAAACTTTGAAGTTGTCGTTGCGTAGGAAGGGAAGGCCCAGCCACGCAAATTGTGTAAGTGTTACAGACTACTTGTTTCTTTTTGTTTGTGCTTTGATAAACGGTTGCATGAGCAGCATTTCCTCCTGGTAGTAAAGGTAAATTTTTCAATTATCAAATTACAGATAGTAGACATTTACTATTATTTATTTCAGAATGTCTGAAACTGAACGTGAGGCAAATATTAATCCTGATGCGACTGTAGACACAGATTTGGGGGTGAGGCAAAGAACACAAACACAAAAGGGTCTTGAATATCAAATTTCGTTGAATGAACAAAAATTTAAATCGTCCGCTTCAGCTTGGCGCCGTCAAAATACCTGCGCGTTGCGAATTTTATCTGACAGTCCAGATGTTGACCTCATCAGAGGTCATAGGGATTCTGTTCAAAGATGTTTTGATGATTTATGCCTGGTTTTTGATAATTTGCAGGGTATGCAAGAAACATGTAAAGCTGAAGCTGCTAAATTTGAAGAAATAGAGTTACAACATCAAGACCTCATGCAAAATATTGCTTCGCGTATTCAAGATTTAGAAAATACAAAGGATGAAAACGCGTCATTGTCCAGTCATGTATCGCGTAGTGCATCTAGTCAACGGTCTAGAAAATCAAATATCTCAAGAATTTCGTATGCGGCAACTAGACATGCGGCCCTGAAAACTAAATTAAAATTTATAGACATTGAGTCAAAATTTAAAGCTGAGTTAAAAAAACTCCAAACAATAAAAAAGATTGAAATGGCAGGGGCAGAAATGACAGCACTTAAAGAATCATTTTCTGGTGATAGAAGTGATACAAAATCGCAGCTATCCATTCCAGAAATAGATAAAAAAGATTTGGTTAGTAAATACATACAAAATCAAGGTCACTTTAACCTAGAAACTAACATTACTGAGTCTGATGCAAATTTGTTCCCCACAACCGCATGCACTGATACAGCTGTAACAAATCATGTCAGTGTGTCAGGCACCTCTGATATTGTTATTAATACAGCCGTTTCCACATTTTCCACTGTTAGTTCTCAGACATATCCAATCACCACCTCTGAATCACTTTTAAACCCAACCGCGGCTATCTTTTGTCCACAGGAACCCACTCAAACAACATGGATGTATAAAGATAGTTTTCCTACTGCTTTACAAAATCTACAGCCGGTATGTAAAACTAGCAATGAAAACTTTGTTTCCGATGACAAATGCTCACACGCAAATGTCTCCCAAAACAATAGTGCAGAACAAGGCTTACTGGAATTGGCTAAATCTCTTGCAGAGCAGGTAAATTTGAGTAGGTTGCCTCCACCGGAGCCAAATGTCTTCTCTGGAGATCCAATTCAGTATCCCGCTTGGAAAGCGGCATTTAACACATTGATAGATAAAAGAAATATTCCTCCCGGAGAAAGAATTTATTACCTGAAAAAGTATCTTAGTGGTTCAGTTAGACAGGTGGTAGAAAATTATTTTCTTCTATCTACGGACAATGCATATGACAGCGCTAGATCACTTTTGGATGAGAGATACGGTGAACCGTTCATAGTAGCAAACGCCTTTCGCAGTAAATTGGACTCTTGGCCAAAAATAAATGTTAAAGATGCCCAGGGGTTACTGAAATATTCTGACTTCTTAAAGCAGTGTTTGTCTGCACAGCAGGCAATTTCTAGTCTCAGCATTTTAAGCGACAGTCAGGAAAACCGAAAGATGCTAACAAAGCTACCTGACTGGTTAGTCAGTAGATGGAATAGGTATGTAGCACAACGTAAGGAGCAGAAAGGTGAATTTCCTCCATTTAAGGACTTTGTGGAGTTCATTGGCAAAGAGGCCAAAATTGCTTGCGATCCCATTACATCTCCACAGTCACTCAAATGCACTTCTTTTGCAGATTCCGAGAAAGGATATAAAGCGCAACAATTTCAGGACAGTAAGCGGTCACATGGGGGTCGTACATTGCTGTCCGATACTGTTGAAACTCCTGTGTCTGCTGCCTCTGAAACAAAGGTCAAAGGTACGTGTGTACTATGCAGCGGAAAACATGACCTTGATACGTGTAAATCTTTTCTCAGCAAGTCATTGCCTGACCGCAAGGCATTCCTTAGACAAAAGGATTTATGCTTTGGGTGCTTCCAATCAGGGCATATTTCTAAGCGCTGCAGACAGAGAAAGAAGTGTACAGTGTGTTTCAGATTTCACCCAACTTCTTTACATGGTGACGTCAAACCTCGTCAAGGCCAAGTAGGAAGTTCAGACACTCAACGTAATGGATCTAACGGTACCAATATGACCAATGTACCTCCCAGTGTTGATCAAAGCACTCAAAGTGGTGTAGCCTTCCTTGGGGGCACAGGGGAAGGAAGTAAGTGTTCTATGATTGTACCGGTATATATATCCCACTGTGATAGTCCGGAGACAGAGGTACTCATTTATGCGTTACTCGATACTCAGTCGGATACGACGTTTGTCCTTCAGGACACTTGCACGGCTTTAGGTCTGTCAGGTGTTGATGTGAAACTCTCTCTTTCAACAATGTATGCTGAGAATCGTGTCGTTGATAGTCAAAAGGTAAAAGGACTTACGGTGCGTGGCTTCAACAACACATTGCGAATTTCTCTTCCAGATGCATACACACGTAACATCATGCCAGCAAATCGATCACATATACCAACACCAAAAATGGCTAGTAAGTGGCCTCATTTGGAAAATATTGCAGACCAATTATTGGACCTAAATCCTTGTCAGATAGGTTTGCTAATTGGCTACAATTGCCCTCAGTGTTTAATTCCCCGTGAGGTGATTGTTCCTGTTGGAGATGGTCCATTTGGCCAAAGGACTGATTTAGGATGGGGTATTGTTGGGGTTGTGGATCCCTGCAATTCAGTAGATGACCCCATTGGTGTAAGTCATAGAGTTATCACACGGGAGGTTTCTAACCCCCTACAAGATTCACATAATTATGTACAGTTTTCACTGAGAACCAAAGTGAAAGAGCTAATTTCCAGTGACATACTGAAATTAATGGAGCAAGATTTGGTCGACCCGATGTTGAATTCAGCATATTCCCAAGAAGATAAAAGATTTTTATCGATTCTTGAGGAAGGCATTAAATTTAAGGATGGCCACTATGAATTGCCACTCCCATTTAGGGACGGAAGTCCCTCGGTGTCCAATAATAAATCCCTTGCTCTTAGACGACTGAAATCATTAACTAGACGGTTTGAAAAGGATGCAAAGTTCCGTTCAGATTATTTCAGTTTTATGCAAAATCTTGTTGACAATGGGCATGCAGAAAGGGTTATTGAATCAGTTGACAGCAGTGTTAAAAATGCTGTGTGGTATATACCACACCACGGGGTGTATCACCCTCGAAAGCCAGAAAAAATAAGGGTGGTATTCGATTGTAGTGCCACTTTTGAAGGTACGAGCCTAAATTCACATCTATTGCAAGGACCAGATTTGACAAATAAGCTGATAGGTGTGATGTGCAGGTTCAGACAAGAACCTATAGCACTAATGTGCGATATAGAACAGATGTTCTATCAGTTTCGTGTGAGTCCAGAACATCGAAGTTACCTCAGATTCTTGTGGTGGGACTCAGAGGATTATACCCAAGAACCGGTGGAATATCATATGACAGTGCATCTTTTTGGTGCTACCTCCTCACCGGGCTGTGCAAATTTTGCACTCAAGAGAATTGCGAAGGATAATGAGTCCGAGTTTGGAAGTAAAGCAGCTGACTTCTTGCGTCGGGACTTTTATGTAGACGACGGCCTTAAGTCCCTTCTAAATATACCTGAAACCCGTAACTTGATCGACAATAGTACTGCAATGTGCCGAAAAGGTGGGGTTAGGTTGTGCAAGTTTGTGTCAAATGCAAGGGAAGTCATTGATCATGTAGCTCCTGATGACAGAGCTAAAGATTTGGAAAATATTGATCTTGTATCAGATAAATTGCCCATGGAACGAGCCTTAGGGATCGTATGGTGCATCGAGTCGGATTCTTTCAAATTCCGTATAGCTTTGAGAGACCGTCCTTTGACTCGTCGAGGAATACTCTCATCAGTAAGCTGCCTGTATGATCCACTTGGCTTCATTGCCCCAGTGGTATTGGCTGGGAAACAAATTCTGCAACAGATGTGTGCAGATGGAGCTGAATGGGATGATCCGTTACCAGAATCACTGCGTAAACGTTGGGAAAGCTGGTGTGCAAGCTTGAAATACCTAGATTCCCTCCAGATACCCAGATGTATTAAACCAGATGGATTTGGTGAATCAGTTAAAACTGAGCTGCATCACTTTTCAGATGCGAGCTCATTCGGCTATGGCCAGTGTTCATACATTCGCATGTGGAATAGTGAAAATCAAATCGCTTGTGCCTTTGTAATGGGCAAGGCCAGGGTTGTGCCTGTAAAACCTGTTACAGTTCCAAGATTGGAATTGTCAGCAGCAGTTTTGTCAGTAAGAACTGCATCCATGTTGCAACAAGAGCTTGATTATCAGAGTATATCCCATGTCTATTGGACAGATAGCAAAGTAGTTTTGGGATATATTTCTAATGAAGCCAAGCGGTTTCACGTGTATGTTGCAAATCGGGTGCAACAAATCAAGGAACATACAAGCACAGATCAGTGGCACTATGTTAATTCCAGAGAGAACCCGGCTGATATTGCCTCTCGTGGACTACCCGCAAATGAATTGGTGAGCAGTTCTACATGGTTCAGGGGCCCAGAATTCCTCTGGCAACAAAATGCACCATACCGTGAACCTCAGACCTTTCAAGTCAGTCCCGATGACCCTGAACTTAAACAGAAGACAGCTCAGAGCTTTTCTTGTGATGCTGAAAATTCAAACATTTTTTCCTCAATGCTTGAACGACTTGCATATTTTTCTAGCTGGTATCGAGCCAAAAAGGCTGTTGCTTTATGTCTTAGATACAAAGCTAAACTTCATCAGATTGTTTCCAAAAAGTTCCGTAAAGAGGAAACAAAGTGTTTGCCAATGTCTGGTTTTGAACCATTGACCGTCAGTGAACTGGATGAAGCTGAAATTGAGATTATAAGGCATGTACAGGCTCACAGTTTTAAGAGTGAAATTAGCACGCTTAAAGCTAATGAAGTCTTAGGGGTTTCTTCAGACAGACGAACCCAGTCTTCACGAAAAATGAACTTGAAGGGTAAGTCAGATTTGCACCGTTTGGACCCCTTTTTGGATTCTAAAGGTCTTTTGCGCATCGGTGGTCGCATTCAGCATGCAAAAATGCCAGACAAAATCAAATATCCAGTAGTATTGCCTAAAAGGTGTCATATCACAAGTCTTATAGCCCATTATTTTCATGACAAAATGTTTCACCAAGGACGTGGTATTACTGTTAATGAGATCAGAAACAATGGCTTCTGGATTATCGGTTGCAGTGCTGTAGTTTCTAATCTCATTTTGAAATGCGTGGTTTGTCGCAGACTGCGGGGTGTCCTTCAAGATCAAAAGATGTCAAACTTGCCATCTGATAGGTTGGAACCTGCACCCCCTTTCACGTTTTGTGCAGTGGACTTTTTTGGTCCCTTTTACATTAAGGAAGGCCGCAAGGAACTGAAGCGTTATGGAGTTTTATTCACATGTTTATTATGTAGGGCCGTCCATGTTGAGACAAGCAATTCATTGGATACTGACTCATTCATCAACTGTTTGCGCAGGTTTATAGCTATCCGTGGACCTATCAGACAGTTGAGATCGGACAGAGGCACCAACTTTGTTGGTGCAGAAAATGAACTAAAAAATGCATTGAACGAACTTGACAATGACAGAATCAGAAGGTATTTGTTGCAAGAAAACTGCGACTGTGACATACTTGAGTTTAAGATGAATGTCCCATCTGCCAGCCATATGGGAGGGGTATGGGAACGGCAAATACGTTCAGTTCGAAATGTTATGTCCTCTTTATTACTCAAACATGGCCAACAGTTAGATGATGAAAGTCTCAGAACATTTCTTCATGAATCCGCGGCAATCGTAAATAGCAGGCCTTTGTCAGTTGACAATCTCAATGATCCAATGTCTGTTAGCCCTCTAACTCCAAATCAGTTACTTACTATGAAAACAAAGGTCATTTTGCCACCTCCAGGTAACTTTCAGAGTTCTAGTCTATACTCGCGAAAGCGTTGGCGGCGCACACAGTACCTCGTAAATGAATTTTGGATCCGCTGGAGATCTGAATTTCTTCAAAATTTGCAAGCGCGAAATAAATGGCAATCACCAAAGCGGAACTTAACAGTAGGTGATATAGTTATCATGAAGGATGATAACCAACCACGGAATCGTTGGCAATTAGCTCGTGTTTGCGAAGCATACCTTGACAGCGATGGCCTTGTCCGAAAGGTCAAAATTGCGATGGCAGATGGTGACTTAGATAGCCGAGGCAAACGTAATGGCAGTTTGACCTATCTCGAAAGGCCCATTCACAAGTTAATATTATTGCAAGAGACTGGGTAATTCCCGACAAGGAGCCATTAGATTTTCAATATGAAAATTTGAATTAA
Organism: Lucinisca nassula; assembly: GCA_963580285.1. Lineage (NCBI taxonomy): Eukaryota > Metazoa > Mollusca > Bivalvia > Lucinida > Lucinidae > Lucinisca > Lucinisca nassula. The sequence continues at coordinate 123,570,382 of OY757020.1, forward strand.
GTCTTAAACCCAGTTCTGTGTTTCCAGTATTTAATATAGATCTACAACTTCCATTTGGTGCTTTCTAAATGGTTGTGTTATATTTGTATTTTGGCACCGTGACCAGGATATTTTCTGTTCATTCAGCTGGAATGTACTTGTTTCACATTGTTTGCTTAAAAATAGTTAAGAAATTAGTACTTATAACTAATTTGGGGAGCCATGTAACGGCATTGGTAAAGTGATGCCTTGTTTATGAGTAGTTCGGTGCGGCTATGCACGGTACTCGTGTTACTAGCAAATCCGACTTCGATTGTCTGCCCTTTTTTCTACGTAGATTATTCGTCAAATTTGCGAGCCAAAATCATGACGAAGAAGATTTGAGTTCAATATGCGTCTATCTGCGACTTCTTCGCATTATTGCGGGTGTTATTGAAGCCCAAAGAGGTGATTTGTTTGATTCTTTCTGCGAATATATAAATATATTGCGCGAGCTGAAATATTGAATTTCGAAATTGCCACTTTCTGCGTTTGTGCATGAATTCGGACATATCACCTGCTCGTATTTCTGTACTTCGTCTACTGTAACAGACAATATAGCCCTTAAGCAAACAGTATAGAACATTTACATTTGTCTACTTTCAGTTTGACGTTGATTTGATATAAATCACCAGTATAATACTCTTGGACTTTTGCGTTATCCTGCGTTCCTGTCCTGCGTTACCTTGCGTTCCTGACCATGCGTTACCCTGCGTTCTTGCGCCTACTGCTACACTTAGTATATAAATTCAGAAAAATATATAACCGCAATGACTTCAGCACCCAATTTCGTAAAATCATTCTTCGATATAAAAAGATTGGGTACAACATGGATATTATACGACATACTGCATGCATGGTAGTTAACCCAATCACGGTTGGCAACTTTGCTTCCCTCTTTAATTGCACGCCGGTGGGTCAGGCCTCAGATTCTATGACGGCTCCCAACGTAAAGGCTTACTGAAAATTAAAGATAATGTTGATTGGTGCCTGATACTCTGTCTCTGGTCGGGCTCATCGGAGTCTAACTGTTGGTTTTCTTTTGCTCCAGCATTTCAGTGGTTTCTTGCTGTCGAGTCCTCACCGTTGTCTCACCTCTGTGGTTCTTTGATTTCTGTGTTCACGGAGATGTTGCACTGATGAGTTAGGAGGCCTTCATGCGGACTGAACAAATTATTTGTCTAAATCGCGACGGAAGTAAGGGCGAGGATTGTGGCCACGTAAAATCGATTTAAGCCCCCCAGTGGAAATCTTCCACTGACCGTTCCAAGGCGGCTCTTCTGTGGCGATTTATTTATGTTGTTGTTTGTTACTTACTGTGTGTATCACTTGTGTCTTTTAATTTTGGATGGCCATATGGCCATTTTGTGGGAAAGTAACTGTCCATATGGCCTTCCTTTGTTTAGGTTTCCATTATGGTCTGGTCGCTTAATGTTTGTATTTCTTTCCCTTTGGTGTCTTTTATGGATGGAGTAAGTTAATTGTATCAATTCCTGATCTTTGTTTTACTTCTACTTTGCCACAGGACATTGACCATTCTTACAAGGATCTTTTTGAAGGTCTGGGTTGCATGCCAGATACATATTCAATAAAAGTAGATCCGTCAGTAAAAACCTGTCATCCACCAACCCAGAAAAATTCCTATATCAATGAAGGAAAACGTGAAGTCTGAATTAAAACGTATGGAAGCAGAAGGTGTAATCAAGAAACAAACACAACCTACGGATTGGGTAAATAGCATGGTCGTTGTACCAAAAAGTAACGGAAAGGTTCGAATCTGTATCGACCCCCGTGATCTAAACAAAGCTGTGTTGAGAGTACATTATCCAATGAAAACTATCGAGGACATATTAACTGAAATACCGGAAGCCAAAGTATTTTCTAAGTTAGATGCGGTTTCAGGTTATTGGCAGCTTCGCCTCACAGTTGAGTCGGAGAAACTGTACGTTCAATACGCCCCTGGGACGCTATTCATTCACAAGATTGCCATACGGGTTAAAATCTGCAGGAGAGGTGTATCAGAGATCAGTCTCAAACATGGTTCAGGATATTGAAGGTTGTGAGGCAATCGTTGATGATACTTTGATATGGGGAAAAGACACTGAAGAGCACGACAGACGGCTAAAAAAGGTGCTTGATAGAATACGGGAATATAACATGAAACTAAATAGGGATAAATGCGAATTTCGTAGAAGTAGTATTTCCTATGTTGGTCATGTTTTGACAGGCCAGGGTATCAAACCTGATCCAGAAAAAGTACGAGCTGTCAAAGAAATGTCTCCACCGACGGATGTAAAAGGACTCCAAACTTACATGGGTTTCGTGAACTATCTTGCTAAGTCTATTCCGAACATGTCGGAAATTACAGCGCCACTCAGACAATTGCTTGAAAATACAACCCAGTGGCACTGGGACTCTCCACAACAAAATGCATTTGATCTGCTGAAAGGGAAAATATCAAACGCACCTGTGTTACTTTTCTATGACCCCAAAATGTAATTAACAATGAGCGTTGATGCAAGTTCAAAGGGATTAGGATGTGTTTTGCTCCAAAAAGGACAACCTATCGCGTATGCATCGCGTGCACTGACAAAATCTCAGCAAAATTATGCGCAAATAGAAAAAGAAACATTAGCTATAACTTTCGGATGTAGAAAAATGCATCAATATGTATATGGGAGACCTGTAATCGTTGAGAGCGATCAGAAAATTTTACAGACCATATTTTCAAAACCACTGTACCAAACTCCATTGAGACTTCAAAAACTGTTACTTTACCTTCAGAAATATGACCTAAAAGTCATTTATAAAGCAGGAAGCACATTATATTTGGCTGATCATCTTAGCAGGGCTTACCTGCATGAATCAGAGGAAGACTTGATTAGTGACTCAGAAATTAGTGTTAATTATCTGACATTCTTACATGTATCCAAAGACAATCAGTTGAAAATTCAACACGCGACAAAACAAGACTCTGAAATGCAGACATTACGAGCAACCGTTCTTGAAGGTTGGCCTCAGAGAAAAAACGAATGTCCACCAAAAATCAAGCCATACTGGAATTTTCGCGATGAAATAACTTTCGTGGAAGAAATGTTATTTAAAGGCAAAAAACTGATAGTGCCAAAATCCCCAAGGAAAGAAATGTTGGGTGTCATACATTCATCTCATTTGGGAATAAATAAATGCACATCGCGAGCCAGAGAATCATTATTTTGGATAGGTATGGTATCAGATATTGAACAAATAGTACGGAACTGTACAGTATGCGCTCAAAATCAAAGTGCCAATATTAAAGATCCATTGATACCGGTAGAAGTTCCTGATCGACCATGGTCGCATGTATCAGCAGATATCATGGAATTTAAAAATCGTCATTATCTTGTCATTGTTGACAGATATTCAAAATGGGTAGAGCTGAATGTGCTGGAAAATATGACCAGCAGATGCGTCATAAAACATTTGAAAAGTCAGTTTTCCAGATATGGAATTATAGATCAGTTTTTCAGGGACAATCAGAGTACGTTCGTAAGCTCTGAATTTCGTGACTTTGCGAAAGAATATGGATTTGATTGTGTAACGTCTAGTCCAACCTATGCACAGTCAAACGGGCTTGCTGAAAGGACCGTTAGAACAGTGAAAAACTTACTAAAGAAAGCACAGGATCCATATTTAGCTATGCTAGCATACAGGAATCTGTAATCGACACTGACATAATGCTGTCGCCGGCTGAGATAATGTTTGGCCGGAAATTGAAAACGACGTTACCTACGTCAGCGCCGCTCCTGGAACCAACAGGACAGCCCAACACTCTAAAGAAACGTTTCAGGAAACGTCAGCAAAGACAGAAACTACAATGATAGAGGAAGCAAACCCTTGAAACCTCTAAAACCTGGCGAAAATGTTCTCGTGCAAGGGAAAAATACATGGACACAAGCCACCGTTAAGGAAGAACATAATACGCCTCGTTCATATATTGTTGAAAATCAGTATGGACAGCAATACAGGAGAAATCGTAGGCACCTAAGATCTACGTCTGCGAACTTCTCTACTGATCTGCAACCAGAAAATAGGTCAAACGTTGAAACGACGTCACCATCAACGTCGACTCGGGAATCTAATAATATCACAGATCCCAGCGCTCGAGCATCATCAAACAGTGACACGGCGACGACACAATCATCAACATCAACGTCGTCTGGTCCGTATATAACCAGATCGGGTCGCGCAGTCGTCATGCCAGCAAAATATGAGGATTATGTCATGTAAATATGTGAGTAAAAGTCTTTGAATGAAAGTGCATATTTCATTGCAGCATATTGTGCATTGATTCTTAAAGTGCAGCATTTTTTTTGGATAATAGTGTTATTCTCTCTGATTTTCAGTGTTCTAAATTGGATTAATATTAATAATTCAGTTGGATTAATCAGTGTTTTAAAATTCATGAACGCCCATAGGGGCTTGAAGAAATATATGGGCTGCACGATGCTTCCACGCAGAGCTGAATCCGGCCCGCACACTAGTACTGGTAAACAGCTTAGAGGATCTAAGCCTGTCCAGGAACCGCGGTGCGAGGCGGACCTTTAATGCTAATAAACCCTATTGGTTTCATTGGGCGGCAGGGCTTGAGATGTCATTTCATCTCAATGTCGGGTAAAAGTCCCACAAAATTGGAAGCAACGTCTCCAAAATGACCTTTACAGTGTTGACGGGGACGTTAAACCTCAAATCAAACAAACAAACAAACAAACAAAATTCATGAAAATGTGCAAAATTTATTCATAAAATACATCCATGATTATTTGGAATACTACGGTACTGAAGCTGCATTCCTGAATAATTTTGGATTACAATACATTTATTTTTTCAGACTAGGTCTTAATTGGCCACCCACAACACAGACAAAATCCAGACACAGTGACTTGATATATTTCTAATTGTTTAGATAAGAACAGTTAACCTGTTAACATGAATTACAGAACATAGACGTGTGATCTAATTGCTGCTGGTAGAAGTTATAGAAACTAGATAGGCGTTCCCCTATAACATTTATCGCAAGGTGACAAAATTTATCCTCAATACCATTGGGTAAGCCTTTGTCAAGTATTTATAAGCTTAACCATCTACCATTCATGTCCCCTGAAGTGTTGACAAGTTGATTGTTAGCCTGCCAAACAAATTCCCAAATTATTTCTTTACTTCATACAAATGTTCTCACAAGGTGTTAACCTATAACAATAATGTGTGAAAAACCCTGGGTAGAGATTGTGAATATGTGTTTACTCTTCACTCTTACAGGCCTCATTGTATATAAGTATTTGTGACTTGACAAATGTTTCAGAACCTTCTTATGTTAGTGTTAGATAAGGATGGAGGTACACACTGATTCCAAAAATCGAAAACCTCTTCCAAATATGGTTAGGGAACAAGTGGTCAAATTACATCAGCAAGGTAGAAGCCAGAGAGCCATTGCAGATGTTGTGTTTATAGACCAGAAAACTGTTGGAAATATTGTTAGTTATTATTATGAGACAGTAAATGTGCAAAGACCTGTTTCTGTGTCTGATAGGGGTAGAGAACGACAAAAGCTTACTCTGGAAACCATGCGAGCTATTGAACTTTATAAGTTAGAAAAACCCTTAATTTATCATAAGGAAATTCAGAAGAAATTGCTTGAAGATAATGTTTGTGCACAGGAAAATTTACCATCAGTTTCATATATCAGTAAAGGCTTAAAGGCAATTGGATACACACACAAGAAAATCACATCTATTCCCTCTGAATCACAGACCCCTGAGAGTCAGGCTAAATATGATAACTTCATTAGTTACATTTCGGATATTGATGTTCATTCTTTACATTTCTTTGATGAATCTTCAGTGATAAAAACTACCGGAAAACAGAAATATGGCAGCAGTGAAATAGGAAAACGAGCAATCGAGTTTCAGCCTTATGATTCAAATGCCAATTTTACTATAAATTTGTTGCACAGTACTCGTGGAATTGACTTTTCAATATTTTAGAAGGTGCCTCTAATGGACAAGAATTACTAATTTTTTTCAACGATGCGCTTGATATAAAGCACAACGATGGATCATTTAAACTAAGCGATTGGGACGTAGTTGTTATGGATAATTGCGGTTTTCACCATGGACGTAACACTGAACCCCAACTACGAGCAATGCTTGCAAATAGGAATGTGTCATTAGTGTTTCAGCCACCATATCACCCACAACTGAATACATGTGAATATTGTTTCAGTGAACTTAAATCATATCTGTGTCACCATGAGGAATATGCACGCGAACTGACAGAAATGGCAATAAGTGATGGTTTACTAGAAAAGATTACACCCAGTTTTTCATATCGTGTGTTTAAACATTGTGGATATAGTGTATAAACTATTTCAGCCTATCTGTGATTAATATTCTGTCATTTGGGCGGTGGGAAATTCTCAAACCAACTTTAAACTAGAGTATAGTACGAACAAATTGACCTGAGACTGACTTTTATGCAAAGAATAAATTATTCAATGCTACGGGCCTAATATGTCGGGTTGCGAAAACTTCTCGTGATTCTTCGGCAGCTCGTGAATCGCGATCCATTTGCTATCATCAATGTATTAAAATGAACAAGCGCATGACAAAACCTACAAGAAGGCTTGGGCGACCAGACTAAGATCAGCCTGCGCATTCATGCAGTCTGATCAGCCTTTGCTGATCGCATGTACCTACAATGGGCTACAATCTATGCAGAGAGACATCGGTTAAAGGTCTTGTCATGGTGGGTGGGTGCCGAGCTAGATTTTAGTCTCTTCTGGCCGCACCGGTCTCTTTGCAGGGTTTGTCATGCGTTGGCTCATAAAAACAATTTCGACCTATTCGAAAAACGGCGAAGATGAATATATGTACGCAGTCGGGTGTGAAATTATGCTAATAGAGTTCAAAAGTATCGGACCAATTTGTTCGCACTATACCAATGGTCATGTGCAGCGGCATATGGTCACTAATTGATGTGTGTCATTTACAAATCTATAAATAAATGTTTAAAACTAAAATATTTATCTAGAAAGATCGACTCTTATCCATGATTTATCCCACTTTTTAGCATATTATCATCATAATAATGTTTTTGTTGTGCCTGCTTCAGCAGTGCGATATCGACATGCAAGTTTTCGACAGTTCATCTGTGCATTTACATAAATCCTACCGTTGACCCTAAATTTTGACCCTAAAATCCATGTTCATAACTCAAAACCATTGGTCCTGAATCGCTCACCTGACAACTGAGATTGTTGAAAAAACTTTAAGTTAATTTCAGTGACCTTTGCCCAAGATCACAAAATGACCTTGACCTTTGAAATGATTAATCATGTAAGTTAATTTACATTGAATGCAAGGATTAAAAAATACCTTCAAAAATCTTCTCTGAAACCACTGGGCTGATTGGGCCCAAAAATTATTTACAGCATCAGGGGGCTGGGGACGGCTGCGGACATGAAAGTTAGTTATATATATATATATATATATATATATATATATATATATATATATATATATATATATATATATATATATATATATATACGTAAAAAACAACATCAGCGCATGGAAGTCCTTTATTTTAATTATTACCGACCGGTTTCAAAATCTTCAGGGTAACAATTAATATGGCGTTAAAATCTATTTATTTTTACGTATAATTTACTTGTTTCGGGACAGTTTTCTTAATTTACCTATATATATATTTTTATATATATATATATATATATATGTAAAAAATCGGCCGTTGGTTTCAGAGAAGAAGATTTTTGAAGGTATTTGTTCAGTATTTTTCACATTTCGGTTTCCATGGCAACCAATTTATTAAAATGAGAAATGGTCATAAAATCATACAACTGATAGCAGTTGACCCATCGAATGTTTCTATAAAACTTTCATCAAATATCTACAACGGCTTGGCAAAAAATGACCTTTTCAATTTTCACCATTATATGCCTATGGGAACTGTAAGTTGTCATAGCAACCAAACCAAACAGCCGATTTTCATAAAAAACACAAACTACAGTCCCCCCTGCCAAAGGAACCCACAGACAAAAATTTGAATCCAATCGGCCCAGTGGCTTCAGAGGAGATGTCGTTTGAATTTGTAGACAGATGGACGGGCACCGGCTCGGGCCCTTCTAATGCCTCACTTGAGCCTTCGGCTGGCAGGTGTCATCATATGACCTTGACCCAATTCGCAAACTCGTTACTCCATCCCTAGGATGTACCATAATCATACCAGTGTTTCTGAGAGTTGTTTGAAAATATTTTCAGACAGACAGACAACAGCGCCAATCCAAACCATATAAGCTCACCGATGAGCATAAAAAAACTCAAGTGAGCTTATGAGAGCATTGAACTATTTGGGTGGATTTTTACCATACCTACTACAGCAGTTATTCATTATTCGTGGTGGTGGGCGGGCTGAGTTTCCAAGAGCAAGAGCTCCCCATGTTTTTCGAAGAAAAAGAGGGATATTGTAATCGCCTCCGTCCGGCTATCTTTTCCTAAACTATTGGTCGAAATCCAACCAATTTTGGTGTGTGGGTTCCTTACATGAGTGGGCCACGCAATGTCACAATTATTTTTGGCCCCGCCCCCAGGGGCCTTGGGCAGGGGTCAAAAGGTCAAATATCAATAAAATTCAATTACAAAGTCAATTTTATAGATTTCTATAATACCAAACTTTGCAGAAGTAATGATTAATGAAATATGTAAAACATATTGAACGGGATTTTGGCTCCGACCCCTGGGTCATGCCAAAGGGATAGGACTTAGGGGGTCGGGGGGATGGGGGGGGTCAAAATTCACGTTTTTTGGAATATAGTCATGTGGCATTTCAAATTGAAGGGGATGATTAGTAGTATACAATGAAAGTAAAATTTTAACCCTAGGGTCAGATTGGGGCCCTAAGGGAGGGATCAAAATGTCAAAATTTAAGTTTTTCTTAACATAGCTATGTGGCATATCAAATTGAAGGGGATGATTAGGAGAATATAATACAAGTAAAATTTTGACCCTAGGGGCTAATCGGGGCCCAGGGGAAGAGGATTTTAATACTTAATCCCTGTGGAGAAAACGTGGGGATTTGCGATGGCGCGCCATCGACCGCATTCTAGTTATTATTATATTTGGTTTAGTGATATTATTTTGCATTGTTTGCATGATATTTGTCATTTTTACTTTTTCCTGTACGATGTTACCAAATTTGACCATGGCATAAAATTGTTCAAGGTCATGCCAGAGTCACCATTTTTCCATTTTATGATGGGTACAGAGTTTCATGGAAATCAGCCAAGTGGTTCCGGAGAATTTTGAGCATTTTGTTTAGAATTGAGCATTTTCTGAGTATCTGGTCATGTAACCCCGATGCCATTAGCAAACTTTCGTTCCCCTGTTCCACGGCTACTACACATGAAATTTGACTTCAATTGGCCCAGGGGTTCTGGAGAAGATGTTTGAAAATGTTGACACACTCACAGACAACGCTCTGACCACCATATAAGCTCATCTTTTATGAAATGAAGGTGGTGCGGAATATCCAAAAGTGACCCACTGTCTGTGAGACTATCGTTGAATGTGTCTGATATCAGAAGGAACTCTTAGTAAATGAGATGGGAACAGCATTTCCTGCAATTACAATAACATGTTGCCAGAAAATACTCAGATCAGCCTTCACATCAACAGTCTTGAGTAGTTTTTGACGTGAGCTCCAAAATAGCTCAGAGCTAAAGGCATCTTAAAGTGTCTAGCAAAGAGCTAAAGACATCTTAAAGTGTCTAGCAAAGACTGATCAGACTTTGTTGATTTGCAGGATGATCCGAGTCTTCACTGGGGACAAATGTAAACTGTAGTAAATGCTGTGTCCTAGCTCAATTACAAAATTTCAAATACTTTTTCTACAATAAGGGTGAGCATATTTTAGCCATATTTTAACACTTGAATTTGAATGGACTCTGCTGGTAATTATCCTATTGTCAACTTTGGATACATATTGTCATAATGAATATATGAGTTACTCTAAATTTTGGTCCAAATTGGTAAGAGGAGTAAACTGATGATAACTAAAGGATAATTTTGCTTAATTTGGATGATTTTGCTTAATCTTCATTCAAAACATAGGTTGTGGGTAGTCATTGGAACCAACTCAATAAGAAGGTTAAAATGGGTATCCACAACATTTGTTTACCCAATTGTTACCGAAATTTCACCATTTTATTCCTCTTAACTATCTACTGAATTTGTATTAGACCTTGGTAGGCATTCATATTTTTTTCCAGACCGTCACCCTTATTGAAGAATATATCAGCTTGAAAATAAACCAAAACATCAAGACAGAAAAGCATTTTTATTACATTTGATTATTTTTAACAACATCCTGTTTGAGTGCCTAAAATAAATTCAATTGAGCCGTGCCATAAGAAAATGCATGTGATCTCTAATTTAGACATGTGTAGTCATCATGCATAAACAAGAGAATACATGAATCACAGTTTGGAAATTGGAAGTTTGAATTTATGATATCCATAATTTGTGTCAATGATATGAATTTTTACATTGGATACCCGTAATATTTCATTGATAGGAATGATTCAAATAAATGACATATATAATTCAAATTTGAATTATGGATAACCAATAATTTAAATAGAAAGGATATCATCAATTAAAAGCATTGTTATCATTATTTTGATTCATAGATATCAGTATTTTAAATAATTGGTACCATTATATTATTATATTCGTGGATATTCATTATTATATTCATGAATATCATATGAATTTGATTTATAGATATCCATCATTCATAGAGTGATATCCATAATTCAGATTAATGAAATCCATTTATGAAATAGAATAGTGGATGGAGGTCTATATCTTTGATAAAGGATCATTACCAATTGAGAAATCATTAATAGGTTTTTGAAGTGAATTGTAATATCCATAATTCAAAAGTTATATCCATGAATGAGCAGAATAATAAATATGCACTGATATCCTAAATCTGAATTGAGTGACATCAGAGGCCTAAAATTTATCATAAGCCTATACTGATGTAAAAGTAATTTAAGTAATTTAGATATCAATGAAAATATATCATTTTAACTTAAAAACTACAGCTTCAATCCCTGAGATCCTTGGTTCTTCTTCTTGCCAGCATTTTGCAAGAGATGACCCTGGTCAAACTGCTGCAGGATGCACTGGCTCCTTGCTGATCAATATATAAAATGTTTCCAAATGAACTGACTCAATAAATGATAAGATTTTAGCAAAGGTGCACAGAGAATAAAGTAAGCAAATGAATTGTAAACAGATAAAAATAAACTTGACATGCCTACCAAAATTTCATTTGTGAAGCCAAAAGCAAAACAAAACAAAACAAAACAAAAACATCCATTAGAATTTTTCAAATAAAAGTTCTTTCCCAGAACTAAACTTAAATCCCACAAAGAGTGTTGATGTTGAACAGACTGCTCCTTATTGAGCAGCCCCAGCTGGATTTACCCTGGTTGCGCCTGGGATCATTGTTTAAGCATAAATAAAGCACATAATACATGTATGTATCGCAGAAAAAACACAGACTTCACTGTAAAAAGGTTCAGCCTGCGTGTATTGGCATCTGTTTGAATTTATACCAATTGCTATAATACAGATATCTGCATTTTAGAAACAGATATCTCTTTATAAATACAGATATCTGTATTTTTATGTAAATACAGATATCTGTATATGAAATGCAGATATCTGTATCTGAAATACAAATACAGATATCTGTTTTTGAAATGCAGATATCTATAATTGAAATATATTTGAAATAGAAATATATGTATTTAAAATACAGATACACATATCTGTATTTAAATACAGATAACTGTATTTAAATACAGATAACTGTATTTAAATGCCGATAGCTCTATTTAAACACAAATATCTGTATTTTAGATACAGATATCTGTATTAAAAAGGGTATGAACCCAAATGGAACCATGGACATCTGTTTGGTTTTATATCCATTTAAAAGAAATATCTGCAATTTAAATACAGATATCTCTAATTATTATACAGATATCTGTTTTTATTTCTAAAAAGAGATATCTGTTTTTGAAATACTGATATATCTTTAATGAGAAAATAGATTATCTCAATTTGAAATAGAGGTATCTGCATTTCAAGTACATATATCTGTATTTAAATACAGATATCTGCATATCTCCATTCAAATACAGATATCTGTATCCTAGATTCATATATATATATATATAAAGAAAAATCAATAAGTCCGAGTTTGCCAAATAACACTATATTTTCAGTAAACTTCTACCGCGGTTTCACTGCATTTACAACAGATTATCAAGAAGACATTTTAAATTACTATTTTAAATATATATATATATAAATTGGTCATGATATGGGGTGGTCGTGTCTAAACCGAGATAAGTGGCGCAAAATTTTAACCGAGATATGAGGCATATATACTATATATATATAAAGCCCCACATTGCAATTTATATATGTCGCCCCACAAACATAATGGTCACGAAAATGTAAATCCTTCGTTTTATGTGTTTTGTTTAGTTCCATTACGCAAGCCCGATATCGTTGATCTCTATATCTATACATTTTTTACCTAGTTAAGTGGTAGAAAATGTTAACCCAGTTATGAGGCATATATATATTAAACATATATAGAGCCCCACAATACCAACCCAGATATGAGGCATGTATATATTATACATATATAAAGCCCCACAATACCTTTATATATGTCGCCCCACAAACATTACGTTCACGAAAAATACAAAAAACATCCTTGTTTTTATTCGTCTTCTCTAATGCCATACATCCGCGAATTTCGTAAACGTGTATGCCTCTACGTTACGTGGTTCGGAGTAAAGCCTCAGTCTCACCGTTACGTAGTGAGGGCTATGCTTTACTACATGTACATTAATTTTGCGCCGTTTTGTAGGGAAGCGATACCAAGCAATAACTACAAAAAAAACAACACCTGAAACGTAATAAAACGTAGAATAAAACGTAGAATAAAACGTAGCAAATATATTAAGGCGTAGGAAACCGATTGTTATGCGAATTATCGCGCTATACTGCTTTTTACGTTTTTATACGTATTGACATTTTAGTGCGTTTCTTTTCGTACGGGTTTTTGCAAGGTATACGCTACGCTAAGAATTTTAAAGCAAACGCAGTTGGGTCACATATTTAGCCATATACATGTATAACCGTGTGCACTACGCTCGAAATAGCAATTTTGTGGGAAAGTTACTGTCCTGTTGGCTATCCGCTAGATTTCATGATCAATCTCACCGAAAGAATGTTGCCGACCCCAGCAGGTATCGAACCCGCGCCCTCCTGATCACCAGTCAGACGTGCGTACGACTGAGCTATAGAGGCCGGCGAATACTTTTGTATCACAAAAATTAATCCTGCCCGCGCCCATCAGGCCTGTCGAAATAGATGGGCTACATGATGCTTCAAAGCAGAGCTGAAACCGACCAGTAAACGAGTACTGGTAAGCGGCTTAGATAATCTAAGCATGCCCAGGCAATGCGGTGCGAGTCGGACCGTCCATGCTTAGACACATTATGGGTTTCATTGGGTGGCACGGCTTGAGGTGTCATTTCATCTCAATGTCGGGTAAAAGTCCCACAAAATTGGACGCAAGGTCTCTAAAATGACCTTTACAGTGTTGACGGGGACGTTAAACCTCAGATCAAACAAACAAAATCTCAACAATTAAATTCAATTTTGGTCGATTGTTTGTCAAACGACCCGAAGTTATAATGGGTATTAGGTTTTCTTTGCTAAAGTCCACGTGGTTTTAACAAATTTATAAGAAAATAGCCGCGTTGAGGTCAGAGTATTGCGTCAGAGTGTTATCTATAGAATTTGGACTGGAATCAAGTGTTGTGTTTGACAAACAGTGTAGACACAGATCAGACGCCGTTGAACGCGATGTCTGATCATGGTCTACCGTGTTTGCTTACGTACGCGATATCGTATCAGGGTCTATACAAATATCTTACAATGCAGGTCTGTAAAAGTTAGTGTTGACGGGGACGTTAAACTTTAAATCAAACAAGTAAAACTGTAAAAGTTAAGCGAAATGTCAACAGTTTACTTACCGTTCAGGATCATTTTCCAACCTAGACTCAGATACAAGTGCTTCAGTGCTTTGATTTATAAAAGCTTGATATTTTCATTATTTCGGCTGCAAATGTAGATTGCGGGTGCTCGTTAGAATCATCCGCAATGGTTCAGTGGTAGTTTTTTACGAATGTAGGAAAAAGGTCACAGGGGGGGGGGGGGGGGGGGGAGTTTGGGAAAAACAGTCATGGAAAAACAAGTCACAAAATATCTTTGAATAGCGTTTTCATTAGTGTTATGTGAGTAGCTTACTGAAAAGCATGATTCAAAATTAAGTGTTGACAACGACGAACAACTACAGGCAACGGAGTATTCCATCCTTGTTGATCCCTTAGAGTCTTCTGTATTACGCTCGTGCCACTGCTAAAATGTCATCTTTCATGTCAGATATAACATAAGTTAGATGGAAACTTTTGACAGTCTTTGTTCTTTTAGCCTAAATATAGACTATGGGTCGTTGTTAGGACAGCCTCAATGGGGTGGTGCAATCTATGTTTTTGAACCGAAAATAAGGCATATAATGACTGTTATGTGTTATATGAGGTTCTTATTGATAAGTTCGAATCCAGAATATTGGCAATGACTAACGAGGACTGACCACGGAGTTTCCCATCTTTTAAGACACTTAAGAGTCTTTACATTACAATTACATAACGAAAACAGGCCTATATAATTTTGACCCCCCTTGAACCCCACTTTTATATAGTAAAACTGGGGTTTACAGGGGTAAACCTTATTTTTCTTATTCCTGCTCTATAGATTGTGGGTACTCGTTAGAACCGCCTCGATGAGGCGGTGCTAACGAGTGCCCACAATCTATATTTTGAGCAGTATTAGAAAAATATCACAATTTTTCATCTTGAACTTTTTATTTTTTTCGGCGATAAAGGTGGCAATGTATTTGTATAGGCGTGTTTGCGAAATGATACGCCCGTGAGATTAAACTTAGCTAGAAGTAGCATTTTTCGGATGAACGCATTTTTTCTTATTTCTGTCACAAATATACATCGTGGGTGCTGAATCGAACCGGCTCAGTTAGATGCTTCTAACAGGTACCCACAATCTATATTTATAAGCAAAAATGAGGACTGTAATGGATAATCCGTAAACCCCATTTTTCTATATATAGGTTTGGGTTTACCGGGGTATACGCAACAAATTAGGTAGACAGAACCAATATTCACACCTTTGAGCAAGTTATATAAACACTGAACTAATTGACAATAACCAACCATCTTTAACATGGCATCAGAAAAATTGATTAATGTACAATCTTTTATTAGTGGATTTTTTTTCAATATTTTTTATTTGTGAAATTTTTTCCGTGATTTTTTTTCCTGTGACCAGTTTTTACTTCCTCATGCCTGTGCATCGAATAACCTTGTAAAAATGATCTTATTTTAATCCAGCATTAATTGCGAAATTAAATTTTCTTTTGTAGTTTTATATATTTATTATTTTCATTTTTTTTTTTATTTATTTATTTATTTTTTTTTGTATTTATTTTTATGTATTATAAGACAGTATAAAAGAGTCCTGGCAATGCATTTTCTACACTTATTACATCCAGCAAAGACACATATCAGCCTAAACATCTGGGTTATCTGATCGGAGTCCTCACTAGGTGCACGAAGAAACAATCGATCCTACTAAGCATGCCCAAGGAAATTGGTGTGAGTCAGACCGTCCAGTGCATGTTAGCCTTTTGGTTTCATTTGGCGGCAGGGCTTGAGCTTTGTCGGGTAAAAGTCCTACAACATTGAAAGGAACGTCTGTAAAATGACCCTTTTAGAGTTTACGAGGACGTTCAATCTCAATTCAGTAAAAAAAATTAAAAAAAAAAAAAAAAAAAAAAAAAAATACCCATAAGGCGCATCGCGAATGTAGACCTTGCCGTGATCAGGCTGATTAGTGATGATTATCGTCGATAAAGCAGGTGTCAGTTTCGTAATCGTGTGTATAACGAGCGTTGCTGAGGTTTTGACACTCTACCGCAAACGTGTCATGCTATAATTCTTTCCTATCAATCGACCTTTTGTGTATTTTGAGTTTTACGTCCCATCAACAGCTAAGGCCATACGGAGACAAGACTATTCCGAACGTCTCGAACACGCGACGCAGACAATGACCTTTGTACTAAGGCATTAAACTGTATATTACAATGCAAAATGCTTCTTGTTTTTTTTTTGTTTTTTTTTTTTTTTTCATTAACCTGATGCATTTGTTTTGGCTAAAGCATTTATCCAAAACAAATACATGAGTGAGCACAAACATTCAATGATGTTTTAACTTTCATTCTGTTCTTACTGATTTTGTTTTATTGTTTTAATTTTCTTGTCTTTTTTTCTGGTTTTAATCCTCGTAAATATCGGACAGGAAATGTCCCTTCTTGTGTCGGGGTTGGCGATGCTGTTCGGAAAGAAAGGCACTGGAAAAGGCTAATGGAAATAAAGTCACAGATAAAACTTAAAAAAAGTCACAAATAGAAAATAGAAATCATCCATTGTCAAAATATATAATGAGTAAATAAAAGTAACGTCAACACCTGCAAACCCGACATTTCCCGGTGTCAAACCTTTTGGCCTAAAGATACCAAGAAAACCTGAATTGGAAATTGTTGCCTATTTATCACTGTTTATTCACTCTGCTGCATCTTCTTACAAACTTTTTTAAAAATACTTTGTTTTGGCAAACAGTAAACAGTATAGACCCAGATCAGATTGCTTCACGAAGAGGAGCAAAAATATGAAAAAAAAATACGAATACCCCCTGTAAGCCCTACTTTTTATGCCCCCGCCTTTCGAAAAATTGGTGGAAGGGCATATAGCATTGCCACTGTCCGTCAGTCCGTTCGGCCGTCCGAAACTTAAACGAAGTTGGTTGGTTGATTTGTGGTTTAACGTCCCCGTCAACACTGTAAAGGTCATTTTGGAGACGTTGCTTCCAATTTTTTTGGGACTTTTACCCGACATTGAGATGAAATGGCATCTCAATACCTGTCGCCCAATGAAACGAATAGGGTTTATTAGCATGGACGGTCCGCATCGCACCGCGCTTCCTGGACAGGCTTAGATCCTCTAAGCGGTTAACCAGTAGTAGTGTGCGGGCCGAATTCAGCTCTGCGTGGAAGCATCATGCATCCATAGATTTCTTCAAGCCCCTATGGGCGGGGGCCGGCTTAAACGAAGTCAATAACTTATTTATGGATGGATTTTGAAATAACTTTGTAGAATTGTTAATTATTATGAGACGATGTGTCACGTGCAAGACCCAGGTCAGTACCGCCAAGGTCAAGGACATACTTAGAGGTCAAAGTTCCAAAAAGGGTCCGAAACTTAAACGCAGTCAATAACTTTCTTATTCTGGATGGATTTTGAAATTACTTGGCAGAAATGTTGGGCATCATGAGACAATCTGTCTGACACAAAACCAAGGTCCTTCCGCCAAGGTCAATGTCAAACTTAGAGGTCAAATTTGGAAAAAAGGGTCCAAAACTTAAACACCGTCAATAACTTTCTATGGATTAATACGAACATAGGCATATTTTCACGCGGGGGCATCCGTGTCCTTTGGACGCATTTCTAGTCTCTTCATAAAATGGGGGTTAGAGGGGTGTTCATTGCTCGGACTTGTTAACATTATGAACGGTTGTGACTATCACCAACAATTCTAAGAAAAACAAGATAAAAACCATTTCTGTGACTTTTCTTCCATTATTTATTTCCTACCCAAACCTGTGACTTTTTTCCGTTACTTTTTTCTTGTGCCTTTCGCTCCTTTATTCCTTCCTGCTGCATAATAAACGTAGATTGTCGCTGCATATACATGAGCTGTGAAAAGCGGGATTTTCAAATTACAACATGACGGTTCATCATCATCGTCGTCCTCGTGGCCGTTATGGTCGTCGTCATCATCATAATGCTATATGACGACATTCCACAAAAAGCAGTCTCACTTAAATCCATGTTTCAGATATATCAGGAACAGATACCTCAGAACTATACCGCAGCCAGAATTGTTGCTCTTGTTCACACTTGATTTGTAAACATTATCCAGTTCACGTACTGAACCCCTCACAAACCCACTTTATGTAGGCAAAGTGAGTTTTGCAATGTGACCAAGAAGCAGGCATCGAACAGCCATGAAATTTTGTATTCATTAAATCCAAACCTTTATTACTTGATTTGACTCAAATGAGTTCAAAGTTTACCTGCAATAACGTAGAAATTCTAGACTTTGAAAATTGATACTAGCACGTTTTTGAGAAAATGGACAAACTCTGGCATCGTGGTGTCATCAAGTACCTCCATAAAATGGGTTAGCTCCTAAGGGCATTCATGCCGATATGGTTGCTACATTAGGGGATGATGCTCCTTCGTATGCAACGGTGAAAAGGTGGGCAGCAAATTTTAAGATGGCAAGGACAGCCTTGAAGATGATGACTGGTGTGGACGACCCACAACGGCAACAACTGAGGAAACCATCAGCCAAGTGCACAGGGCCGTGATGGATGACAGGCGTTTAACTGTGAATCAGTTAGCTAACACTGTTGGCATCTTCCGTGAACGAGTAGAGAACATTCTACACAGTGAATTAGGAATGTCGAAGGTTTCCGCCAGATGGGTGCCACGGCTTTTGACGCCTGACCAAAAGTTGACCAGACTGAACCTGCCACAAGCCAACTTGGCTATTTTTGAAGCAGTCCAAGATGGTTTTCTTGACCGTTTTGTCACTCAGGATGAGTGTTGGGTTCATCACTTTGAGCCACAGACCAAAAGACAATCCATGCAATGGAAGCACCCTGGCTCACCCCCTCCAAAGAAGGCAAAGGTCGTCTCCTCTGCAGGGAAGGTGATGACATCAGTGTTCTTGGATGCCAAGGGCATAATATTCATAGATTACTTTCAAAAGGGCAGAACAATTAATGGGGAGTATTATGCAGATCTGCTAAAACAATTGCGAAAAGCAATTAAGGCTAAACGACCCGGAAAATTGATATAAGGGGTCTTGTTCCACCAGGACAATGCGCCTGCTCATAAATCGGTTGTCGCAATGGCTGCTGCGCATGACTGTGGCTTAACACTTGTCGATCACCCTCCGTATTCACCTGATCTAGCTCCATCAGATTATTTCCTGTTTCCAAACATGAAAAAGCACTTTGCTTGGCAGCATTATCGGTCAGACGAGGAGGTGATAGCTGCTGTGGAGGAGTTTTTCAGGGACCAAGATGAGACCTTCTATACCACTGGGATCCAAGGACTCCAGCATCGCTGGAGGAAGTGTGTGGACAGGAAGGGAGACTATGTTGAAAAATAAGGCACTTTCAGCATGGACAAACCATTGGATCTTGGTCAGGCTCAGAACTTTTCAGCCTACCCTCGTATCAAGTACCAAGTCCGTGTAATAACTTCTCTTGTAGACCCCACTTTATATGAAAACTAGGTCTCACACAGATGCATTTTTTTCATTATTTAATTCGATAACACAAACGTATGTTAAAAAGAGGATATTACACGAGTGGTCATTTCATATGAAATTTATAAACGAGCCTTTGGCGAGTTTCATACATTTCATATGAAATGACCGCTCATGTAAGGTCCTTTTTATCATATGGACACTTTAAATTGGATTTCATCGCCCTTAAATTTGACAAAAAAATCCACATAAATGCATGGCTGACATGGACGTCGTCCTGGCGTTACCGCTAAAGCGTTACCGCTAAAGTGTTATTTCACGTGTGGTCATACGATTTTTATTACACGACGTTATCCACTGCTTATCAACTTCGTCATAGGATAAAAAGAGGATCTTACATGAATGTCCATGTATTATTGAATTTATTAAATGCATTGAGAAAAGGGATAAAATGCGAGGCTTGCCGAGCATTTATCCCTTTTCCTCAACGAGTTTAATGAATTCAGTAATACATGAGCACGAATGCACGCTTCTATTTATCATATGCCATTTAAAACGCATTTTATTCACGATTGTTTTACAAAGATATGAATATTCCGCTATTAGTAAACGCGACGTCGTTAAGGACGTCGTACATGCAACGTAACGGGGCGCATCCTACTAATTTGCATATTTACTCGTAATCCACTAGTGGATTAACTCGTAATCCACTAGTGGATTACGGAATTTATTACATGGCGTTATTACACTCTTAGACGCGACGTCATATGATAAATACAGATCATTCATTCTCCTATTCGAAATATAGAATTTATAAACCTCTGGGGGTAAACCAATCCGATAAAGAAACGAGTGCGAAGCACGAGTTTCTTTAACGGATTGTTTTACCTCCAGAGGTTTAAAAATCCCATATTTAAAACAGGAAAAATGAATAATATGTATTTTACATGCACTTCCATAGACTTTTAGGACAGTTTGGATCTTGAATTTTGGATCTGAATTCCCGTTCAATTGACTGTTTACAGCTCAGGTTAGCGGTTCAATCAGCATAGTGTTACAGAAGCTGGGAGGGAAAAAACTGGATGGGCGCCATTATGAAAGCGCTTTATACAGTTTTGAACCAAAAAAGAAGAAACAAAGCCCCCGCCCATCGGGATTTGAAGAAATAGATTGGCTGCATGATGCTTCCACGCAGAGCTAAAACCAATCCGCCGAGGAGTACTGGTAAGCCGCTTTGAGGATCTAAGCCTGCCCGGGCAAAGCGCTGCGAGTGTCGGACCGTCCATGCTTGTAAACCCTATTAGTTTCATAGGGCGGCAGGGCTTGAGATGTCATTTCATCTCAATGTCGGTAGAAAGTCCCACAAAATTTGAAGCAACGTCTCATAAATGACCTTTAAAGTGTTGACGGAGACGTTAAACCTCCAACCAAACAAATAAAAAAGGGGTTTAGTAATACAACAAATTAATTGTGAGATCAAACATCCTTTTCAATGACCATATCCCTGTTTTCTTTTTTTTTCAGCGTTGCATGCGACTCAAACGCCACGTATTATGAACGTATGTTGATATCGTTTCAGACGTCATTGCAATGACGCAATGAATAACGTCGACGGGACTGAAACTTTCCCGCGTTTGTATATACCGATTTCACCGCAAAAGCGGTATCTTGTATCTTCCATATAAAGTAGTTCCAACTAAAGGGCTCAGAGGAAATATTTCTTCTTAGCAAAGTTAAGTCATCATGGTAGAAATCATAGTATAGGGCCAGTCTCTCTGTTATGCATGTAATATACTGATTTATCATTTGACGTTGCGTTTAAGAATGCAAGGTACCTAAAAGTTTCCAAGACTCTTTCTAGACTGTCTGTGTCGTACCTGGTCGCAAACTGCAACAACAGGTTTTCACAAGGGTTTTCTTTATTAATTATGTTAACTAGTCCGTGAAATGAATACCCTCTAAACCCCACTTTATGTAGAGAAAACGGGACTTTACAGGGGTATACACTATCTTGCTTATTTCTGCTCCAAGACATAGGTTGTGGGTATTCGTTACAATCGCCTCAATGAGGCGGTTCTAACGAGCATCACAACCTGTGTTCTGAGTATAATTAAGGCGTAACTATACCACATGTAGTGACACAGAGGCCTTTCTGATATTTAATCTTCATCAGTTCATCAGTGTGTCTCAGCCCCAAAGTTCTGAAACCGAAACGGATGATGGACAAGACCCGGCAAACACAGCACCTCCCCCCCCCCCCACCCTTTGAGCAGACACCAACCAACGTACCTCATGAGACAGGTCAGCTGGAGGCATCATGCAAGAGACGCCTACCCTAGGACATATAGGCGTCCCCCACCGAGCCAACATCAGTAAACATGGCCCACACTCCACGAAGTCCTGGGCATCAGGAAGGAGATGTCCAAAGTAGCGAGACTTGCAAAAAAAAAAAAAAAAGATATAACAAAAAGTGGCAACCAAATCCGTTAAGATACATGTCTCACCTGACAAGTCTTAGTTTTAGAAAAATTAGAATTTTATTCAGCAAAAAGAAATAAAAGTATAACAATAATATAGTTATTTAAATCAGTATTTGAGTTCTGACGTCAGCACCGCATTCAATCTCAGCACTAAGGAACTGATACAGAGCTGATGATACCATCGGGGACGAACGAATCATCCACCAGCAGAGATACCGACCCGCTGGTTGCAATTAAGGCGTAATAAGAAACATATAACAAATAAAGTAGCCTTTTTAGAGGAATGAAAGAATGCACTAGCTCACACGTGTACGTTATCGTAATGGATTGACTGTGCTTTCTTGAATTCTTCAACTTCTGCAAAAAGGTTTTATCACATGATAATGAATACCTTGTTTGGTTTGGTTTGGAATGCATTCGAGGCTGCAGTTTATCCAATGTTGAAGTTTTATTTTAGAAATAAAGGTAATGGTTGATTTGTAAACACTCGTACAGTAACACCAAACCAAATTGCACATGACTCTTTTTCTATAGTATGTGTTCAACAACCGATCAGTCTCATACGGAACCCTGGAAGGGACAAGCAATTTATTTAATATGTTGTGTGCACACAATATAATCTTGTTTGCACAACATAGATCCTGTGTGGACAACATAAAAGATTGTGCACACAACTTATTATCTTGTTCGCACAAGATATTATCTTGTAATCACAAGTTATTATCTTGTTCGCCTATTATCTTGTTTTCACAACATAGATCTTGAGCATAAAACATAATATCTAGTGCGTTCAAGAAAACATCTTGTTCGCACAACTTAATATCTTGTGTGGACAACATACTATCGCACAAGATATTATCTTGTGTTCACAAGTTATTAAATTGTTCGCATATTATCTTGTTTGCACAACATAGATTTTGTGCAGACAACATAATATCTCGTGCGTACAAGATATTGTCTTGTTCGCACAACTTAGTTAGCACAATTTAATCAGGCGCATAAGATACTATGTTGTCCGCAAAAGATCTATGTTGTGTAAACAAGATAATATACTGTGCGAACAAGATAGTATACTGTGCGCACATGATATTTAGTTGTGCGAATAACATATTATCTTGTGGGCACAAGATAATATCTTGATCGCACAACTTAATATCGTGTTCGCTGAACATATTAAAAGAAATACATGTCTCTTCCCAGGTTACGTAGCCTGGGGTACTAGTCCATACATATAATTGTAAAAACCTAAATACAATAAAATTTGACAAAACAAAATGGAGGAAAATGAGCAATAAGTGTAAGACTTGAGTAGTTGCCCAATACTCGCATCAATATCTAGAAAAAAAATATATATATATATAGCTTGGATCACCTTGGCAAAATAGCCTCTAACCCTTATCCTGCGGAAAATGACAACCTCTATCTTGAAAACAGTGCATTATACAGATCAGATGGCTTTCGAAGTTGCCATCTGATCAAGATCTCCAGGTACCCATACAACACATAGCAAAGCCTTTTCGGACTACATGAATGCACTGGCTGATCTGAGCTGCATACACTCAAAAACATTTTCACATAGCGCAGTCCGAAACGTTCCCGTCAACACTATTTAGGTTATTTTGGAGGGGCTGCTTCCTATTTTGGGGGTCTTTTACCAGACATTGTGATGGAATTACATCTCAAGCCCTGCCACCCAGTGAAACCTACATGTTTTTTATTGATGGAACAGTCCGACTCACACAACTTTGCCTTAGACCTTCTAAGAGGTTTACCAGTACTCATGTGCGGTCGGGTTCAGCTCTGCGTGGAAGCATCATGCAGCCCAATCTATTTCTCGTCGAAGCCCCGATATGCGGGGACCAAGTCCGAATACGTAAAAAAGTGCGGTTTTCGTTAACTAGTATAAATGGCACAAAATATGAAACCAGTGACCCAGCAGACTGCCGTGTTCATTACTTAAAGATCCATGCAAGGCAAATCCTTGTTGATCCGATATTGAAAAGAGCAAAGTTTGTTTGTGCTGAGATTTTACGTCCCCGTCAACACTATTTAGGTCATTTTGGAGACGTTGCTTCTGATTGTGAAGGACTTTTACCCGTCAATAGATAAAATGACATCTCAAACCCTGCCACCAAATGCTACCAAAATGGTTTATATGTATAGACGGTCCGACTCCCACCACTTTGTGGTTTACCAGTACGGTCTGTTTAAGCTCGACGTGGAAGCACCGTGCAGCCCAATCTATTTCTCCAAGCCTCGATAGGCGGGGACGTAAATTAGAGTAGAAGGAGCAGTGGTAGTGGTAAGAGTAGTAGCAGCAGCAGTCCTACCACTCAAAGAAACCGCTGGGGTTTAAAGAGCGGTCTGACTCGCACCACTTTTTCTGGGCAGGCTTAGTCGTGAGCCGTTTCTCAGCAGTTTCAGCTCTGCGCGGAAGCAACAGCAGCCGAATCTAATAAAGAACATGGTGAACGATACATTGATTTTTATGAGTGCTTACGCAGATCAACATAGAAAACTCGCGTAAAATACATTATAAACCTAACTTTGTTATAGAATAAAGTAGGTCTCTTGCCAAGAACTGACCCCCCCCCCCCCCCCCCCACCCCTAAAAAAAACTGCACTTCGATATGATAACACCCTTATGAAACGTAAATCGGAGTTTACAAGTGTTAACTTGTCAAAACCTTTACATAGGAAGAGTAGAACGTTTGTGGTGTTTTTGCCTTCTTTAAAGGAGAAGTGACACCTTAAAGTCCCCATCGAATGAGGGTGACGGTTTTTAAATGCTATTCGCACCATCGTTTAATACACTGAAAAAAGAAATAATAAATTGAAGGTAAAGCTAATTTGTTTTAATGATATCTTTGTCATATAATTTGGCCATTAAGTAAAGGAACTTAATTCCTTCCAAAATGTTTTGAATATCCAGGTGGGCTAAAATAGACGCTGTTTCATTCCTTCCTGGTATAGCTGCTTCATCTCTCTAAACACCACATTACATAGAGCAAACTGGGATTTATAGGGGTATTCACTTTTTTGCTTATTTCGGCTCCAGGACATAGGTTGTGGGTACTCGTTATAGCCGCCTCAATGAGGCGGTTCTAGCGAGCACGCACAACCCATGTTTTCGAGTTAAAATAAGAAAACAAGAGCTGTCACTGTAAGCGACCAATGCCCCCCGCGGGGACATTTTTTATGTCGGTTAAAGTTTTTGTGACGGACAGACAAACAGACAGACAGGGCAAAAACTATATGCCCCCGAGAATCTCTGTCGTGGGGGGGGGGGGGGGGGGGGGGGCAAAAATATCACAAATTTCCCTCAGAAATATTAACATTTTAGAGAAATGAAAGAGAGCTCTTCTATTTCACACAGATGTGTTATCGTTATGTCTGAACAATTAGCAATGTGCATTCCTACAATAATTACACTTTGAGCGGATATGAGTAAAACTGAATATCGTTTGTTTGTTTGATTTGAGGTTTAACGTCCCCGTCAACCCTGTATAGGTCATTTTGAAGACGTTACTTCCAATTGTGTGGGATTTCACCCGACCGTACGTTGAGATGAAAGACATCTCAAGCCCTGTCGCCCAATGAAGCCAATAGGGTTTATACGCGCTTAGCCTGGGCAGGCTTAGATCCTCTAAGCGGTTTTCCAGTATTAATGTGCAGTCAGTTAACGCTCTGCGTGGAAGCATCATGCAGTCCATCTATTTCTCCAAGTCCGGATGGGCGGGGGTCGAAATTGAATATCGTGAAAAAACAACAACTAAATAATGCATTTCAACCAATGAAAGTCTTACAGACCCGGTACTCAATTATAAGCATGTTAGTTAAATGACCCTACTTTCCATACTGGTGAGATTAGACCATAGATAATTTGACCAGCCAATGCTAGTGTTAGGAAAAGCAGCATTAACTCCTTAGGTAGAGATGATTTATGATCGGAGAAAAGCAATCGTTAAAAGCCTTTATTGAGTGTGCAAATTGTATGGCAATTGAAATTGATAATGCTTAATTTTCATTGTAAACAAGATCTCAGCAGTTATTGTGTACCCATAAGTTTGGAGTGGCCCATTTCCAATTATAGGGGTGTCAGGGTTTTTTTTGTGTGTACAAAGTTTAACAAAAATGTAAGTACGTTAAGCAGAGAGTTGTGCGGCATCTGATCTGGTTCCACACTGTTTGCAAATGACCCAAAAAGGACCGCTAGTCATACATGCGTTAAAGTTTTATATTTCTTCCAAAATTTCTAGTTTAAGGAGAGTAGTTAAATTGTTGCGGAAAGTGTTCATTTGCTTTCCGAAAAGATCTTAAAAACTGAACAGTCATAGAGTGGTCAAGAATATTCTTACCACTTTTATACCAAGAATGTATATACGGGGGTGTGCATGTCTTTCAGTTTGCAGAAACATAAGTAGGGCGATTCTGACAATATCCGAACAGTTCTAAAGGTGATCTTAATGATTAATTTTTGCTACAGAATAGAACAGAATATATTTTATTTGGTACTGTAGGTCTCCGGACCATAATACAACATATACACACAAACCGACCACAGAGTTACTTTGTTTACGGACAAGTGACCCAAAATGAGTTGAAAATAAGATTCGCCTTAGTTAATTAAGTTCTTTTTTTGTGGGAGTAGGGGTGCGTTACGGTCCTTCAAGATTATTTTAAATAATAATAAAAAACAAAAATAACAAGAATTTCACCACAGGCTATGTTCAGTCTGAGATTTGAGTTCTTGAGAAGTGGACTTGAACATTTGGGTTAGCGCAAATGTTGAGGGATTGTCCAACGGACGAACGAACGGACGGAAAACCGGTCTCCTTTGTCGCGCCCTGCCAATAGCAGGTGCTTGAGAAAAAAAAATGAAAGAAAAGTTTAAGTTCAATTTCATAGATTTGCACTGCCATCACGAACATGCCTATATAATTTTGACCCCTTTAACCAATTTTTTTATATATTAAAACTGAGGTTTACAGGGGTAAATATTCTTTTTCTAATTTCTTAGATTGTGGATACTCCTTAGAACTGCCTCGTCGATGCGGTTCTAACGAGTACCCACAATCTATGTTTTGAGACGAAATATCGGATTTTTTTTTTATCTGAAAATGTTCATTTTTGGTGGCTAAACTGTCAATATATTTGAATAGGCGCGTTTTCGTAATGCTAAGAAGCGTGACATAGTGCTCAGGCACATACAAAGTCTTACAGTCAGGAGAAGAAACTAATAAATAAAGTCTTTTACACATGCAACCTTGTACAGTGAAGACTGTACCATTGATGAGTGACGAATTAAGGTTTTTTTTTTTGTTTGTTTGTTTTTTTTGTTCATAATAAGTGCAATGCAGTTTGTTTAAAATTGTACATCTTTAAAATATATTGAAAATAAGAATATTTTTATATGAAATATAACAAGATGTGGCATTCCTCCGAATGCACCCTATACGTTTTAAGTCAAAATAATAAATAAATCCTTTTGCTTGCAGAACTGCGCGTACCCGTGTTACAATGCGTGTCTGTAATTAATCATGGGCGTAGTGTTTATGCATCACAGTTGATTTTATTGCACAGGTACTCAGAATTGACCATTAGCTAATTTTATTGGTCAGCTAGTTCCGTGCCAAAGCCCCCAGCCCAGAATTTTTTTTCTAACTGACAGTTCCAAGGCGGTTCTTCTGTTTTTGTTTTGTTATTATTATGATTATATTGTTATTATTATTGTCTGGAGACCCCACGACCCTTGGTTTGTGAGGCCACTAAACCACGGTGTCTTCTGAACACCCTAATCTGTAAATCCACAATTTATATGAAAAAAGGGGTGTCCATATATCACCCCTTATTCTGTCTGAAATTTAAGCCCCCGCCCATAGGGGCTTGAAGAAATATATGGGCTTCATGATGCTTCCACACAGAGCTGAGTCCGGCCCGCACACTAGTACTGGTAAACCGCTTGGAGGATCTAAGCCTGTCCAGGAACCGCGGTGAGAGGCGGACCGTCCATGCTAATAAACCCTATTGGTTTCATTGGGCGACAGGGCTTGATATGTCATTTCATCTCAATGTCGGGTAAAAGTCCCACAAAATTGGAAGCAACGTCTCCAAAATGACCTTTACAGTGTTGACGGGGACGTTAAACCTCAAATTAAACTGTCTGATATTTAATTGTACGAATTTGAAGTGCTATACAGACTTATGTATACACCCCGTATTTTATATCCTTTGTAAATCCACGAGTTTAGAGAAATTAACGAGCAAAAGTTGTTGGACTGTTATCTAGTCCATCAACAACAACAACGACAATAAAATATGACAAGATCGTGAGTTTACAGTTATGATCTGAATAGACCTATACATTATTCTAACATTAAAAATATCCACGGAAAATATTAGGGACGATTGTTTTTTTTGTTTTTTTTTTCATAATTAGTGGATTGCATTAAAGGTGAATGATAGCAAAACTGGAATAAAATTGGTCCTTCTATTATATTTAGCAACTGGTTCCATCAAACAGGTTGCAAGCTCAAAAATGTCAAAGTCAGAAATAAAACTCTTCCCATCAAATTAAAAAATGAGGAATGCGTCATCGAATATATACATGTATTTACAAGATATGAGGTGTCGATATACAACCTAGTTAAGTGGTATTTTGACCGAAATATCAGGCGCATATATTGCATATATAAAGCCCCGCAATGTCATTTGTATATGGCATCCACCGTTTGACACAGCGATTTCTTTGCTATCTCCAAAAATATTTACATTTCTAACGAAAATGTGTGTTATTCTTCTTCTTCTTATATTCCAAACATATGTTGTGGTTGCTCGTACTGCGATTATAACGAGTTTTTGTTTGTCTGATTTGAGGTTTAATGTCCCCGTCAACACTGTACACGTCATTTATGAGATGTTCATCACTTGAACAAGTCCGTGATATAAAGACGCCCCCCCCCCCCCCCCAACCCCACTTCATAAAGAGAAAACGGAGGTTTACGGGGTTAAACATTATTTTCCTCATTTCTGCTCCAAGACATAGGTTGTGGGTACTCGTTAGAACCGGCTCGATGGGGCGGTTCTAACAAGCACCCAAAACCTATGTTTGGAGTATAAATAAGAAAAATGTCACAAATTTTCATCAGAAAAAAATGCCTTTTCGAGATTTGAAAATGCAATATAGCACACGGATGTGTTATCGTTTTGTGGGACTTTTACCCGACATTGAGATGAAATTACATCTCAAGCCCTGTCGCACAATGAAACCAATAGAGTTTAAAAACATGGACGGTCCGACTCGCACCGCTTTGCCTGGGCAGGCTTAGATCCTCTAGGCTGTTTACCAGTACTCATGTGCGGCCGGTTTCAGCTCTGCGTGGAAGCATCATGCAGCCCATCTATTTCTTCAAGCCCCGATGGGCGGGGGCAGGATTATAACGAGTATCCACAACCTATGATAAAGAAACATAATGTATATACCTATAAACCCCTTAATTTTCACTACAGAATGAGATATAAAGGGGTGTCCATTACACGGTCCTGTTATCATGCTGAGCTTTTGGTTCATAAAAACTACAATTTCTACGTTTTCTATGTATTTCCTTTAATTCTGTACACAAGACCTACGTCGGTGAACATACAGCTACTACAGACTGCTACAACTTATACACTTATACAAAATATATACTGATTCTTTTTTTTTTTTCTTTTTTTTTTTTTCATTATTATTATTGGTTCAAAATTTGCCAAAAAACAAAGCCATTTGGTCCCCCATTTATCTCTTTACCAGTGGCGTTATTTTCTTTGTTTTTGTTTGTTTGTTTAATATTATTATTGTTTTTGTTTTACGGCCCTTTCAAGATAATTTAACTTACATCGAGCCGATCGTTACTCAGAGGCGGGCGAAAAACCGAGTTCCAGGAGAAAAAACTCCACATTACCTTCGGTTGCAGAACTTGGCGTCTAACATGTGACCCGAGCCAGGCTCGAACCACAGCGGTGACAGTCCTAATGATTAAGAGTCATTATCCACTGTGACGTTATGACAGATGTCGGCCCCCGCCCATAGGGGCTTGAAGAAATATAAGGGCTGCAAGATGCTTCCACGCAGAGCTGAATCGATCCGGCCCGCACACTAGTACTGGTAAACCGCTTAGAGGATCTAAGCTTGTCAAGGAACCGCGGTGCGAGGCGGGACCGTCCATGCTAATAAACCCTATTGGTTTCATTGGGCGACAGGGCTTGAGATGTCATTTCATCTCAATGTCGGGTAAAAGTCCAACAAAATTGGAAGCAACGTCTCCAAAATGACCTTTACAGTGTTGACGGAAACGTTAAACCTCAAATCAAACAAACGTTATGACAGATGTGTGCCTTGCGTTGAGGTTTACAAGTACATTGGGTAGTTTCATTATATTTTCGTAAGTATGTCATTTATGTAATAAGTGACGCATACAAATTATTGTATGTAGAAAGTAAAATCGACATGACAATCTATATCCACCAAACTGATGGTGCAAAAGAACATGCATTTACATCTTTGAATACGCCTTCGCCTTAAACCAGAAAGGTGGGGCGTACATACCGCCACTAAAGATAAGAAAATTCGGTGGCTCTTACATGATGAAAAAATAAAAATAAATAATACACAACAAACTCAGTAAAATGTAACAAGTATATGGGTGCTCGTTTGAAATAGCCATATCCTAATCAGGAAAATAAGGTTTTCCTACGTAACCCTCTTTGTATTTAAAGTGGAGTTTACAACGGGCCTCCATGGCCTATTTGTTAAGAGCGCTGACTCTTAATCATTAAGTCTCTCACCGCTGTGGTTCGAGCCTACTCGAATGGAAATGCGAAGTTCTGCAACGGAAGGTGAGGTGGTGTTTCTCCGGGTACTACCGTTTTCACCCACTTCTGATTAACAATCAGCTCGAAATAAGTGAAAATATCTTGAACGGGCCGTAAAACCAACGCAAAAAGTGGGGATTACAAGACCGTTCATAACAAGCGATTCTAACGAATAATAACCATTATACAGGGAATAGCGTGGCTTACAAAGATCTACAGTGTTGACTGTGCTTCTGCTCCGAGTCACAGACTGTGGGTAAACCAAGTAAACCTCACTTTCAACAGAAAAGATTGTGTTTACCAGGTATTTCCACATTTCTGCTCAAAATAGTAACTGTGGCTGTCAGTTAATTAAACTAAGACACTAATCACAATTTTTCGCTAGATCTGGGACCAAGTAAATGTAAATTAGGTCGGTGGCTAGATGTGTGTCTTTTTCAGAGCCTTAAAAGGGTAACAGTGTCTGAAATTAATGATATGCTCGTAACCCTCAGAAACATTAAAACGTCACGACTTTTCGCCTGAAAAATGACATTCATCCCAAACAAGCCTATATAATGTTGAGCCCCTTAAACCCCACTTTTATGTAGTGTACATTATTTTTCTTATTTGCGCTCAAAACATAGAATATTGGTACTCATTGGAACCGCCTTGGCACGGCAGTTCTAAAGAGTACCCACAATGTCTGTTTTAGCACAAATGTGAAAAATATCAGAATTTTGTATTTGGAAATTTAAAGATTTGGTATTAAAATCTCAATATATTTGAAGGCCCCCGCCCATCGGGGCTTGAAGAAATAGAAAGGTGCCATGATGCTTCCACGCAGAGCTGAAACCGACCGCACACGAGTACTGGTAAACCGCTTTGACGATCTAAGCCTGCCCAGGCAAAGCGGTGTGAGTCGGTCTGTCCATGCTTATAAACCCTACTGGTTTCATTGGGCGACAGGACTTGAGATATCATTTCATCTCAATGTAGGATAAATGACGCACAAAATTGGTAGCAACGTCTCCAAAATGACCTATTCTGTGTTGACGGGGACGTTAAACCTCAAATCAAACAAACAACCAAACAATATATTTGAATAGGCGTGTTTTTGAAGACAAAAACTTTCATGTGTGTGTGTGTGAATTCGGGTTTAACGTCGCTTTCAACAATTTTTCAGTCATATCACGACGGTGTCTGGTTGCGACAGGGAGCTCAATGCTCACTTTTATAGTGCTGCCTCACTGAAGTATCATGTCCCAGACACATTACATGATACCACACCCAGTCACATTATCCTGACACTGGTTCGACCAGTCCTAGCTCTACCCCGTAAATCTGAGTGCCAAGCGAGGAGCAGCTAGTACCATTTTTAACGACTTTGGTATGTCGCGGCCCGGGATCGTACCCGACCAAAACTTTCATCATGTTTACAAGTCCATATAATGAGCATTCTTGTAAGCCTACCTTCTATAGGGAAATGTCTGTTTTAATTAGTACAATGATTTCCGTCTTAATATTTAGTGCGTGGGTAGTCATTAGAACCGCCTCAACGAGGCGGTACATGTACATGAACAAAGGCACACCTAAAGTCTATATCTAGAAAAGAAAAAAAAAAAGAAAGAAAATGAAACAAATTATTTGAAGAGATATGAAATACAATATTACAGTAGTGGTTTGCATCTGTAAATTTGCTTCTTTTCAGATTTTATTATACATCTGATATTTGTCGGTTATGTAGTTTTCACGCAGCGATAAAGCCTCCCAAATGGCAATTAAGCCACGTTTACCGTAATCTGACCCCCTTCCAACCTGCAAATATGTTACATGTATAAATAATAATGATCTGATAGTAGCATTCCGAACTTTGTCCGAAATACCGCAGAATTCGAGAAGTACATGTATGTTTGTGAGATAGCAAAAAATATTTATGATAGACTGCATCGTAATTCTACGGTTATTTTTCTTCAGTCTATTTGATTTGTTTTGTTTGATTAGAGGTTTAACGTCTCGGTCAACACTATAAAGGTAATTTTGGAGACGTTGCTCCCCATTTTGTGGGATTTTTACCTGACATTGAGATGAAATGACATCTCAAGCCCTGTCGCCCAATGAAACCAATAGGGTTAATAAGCATGGACGGGCCGATTCGCACCGCTTTGCCTGGGTAGGCTTAGATCCTCTAAGCGGTTTACCACAACTCGTGTGCAGGTCGGTTTCAGCTCTAGGTTGAAGCATCATGCAGCCCATATACTTGTTCGCGCCCCTATGGGCGGGGCCGATTCTTCAGTCCATATTCTCGACGTTTATAAGCATTAGGCTTAAACACTGAGTGCACAACGTGCTGCTTCTTCTTCTTCTTCTTCTTCTTCATCCGCTTTTGAAGTCAAATTACTAAACGCACAGGACGGTCGATTGTTCCTGCGTTTTGGCTGGAAAAGGGATCCTAAGCTTGAACCAAATTCGCTGAACCCTTAATTCGATCAGAGGAGATTCTGATGAACCGCCGTATTCGATTGCGACTGATCCCAGCTTTTGTGAGAATAGTTCCCACCCTGGTCTTACAGTGTTTCTAGCTTAAGATTTTAGAGAATTTAATTTTATGAAATGCTTGTTGGTGCCTGATGCTCTGTCTCTGGTCGGGCCCATCGGAGTCTAAATGTAGTTTTTCTTTTGCTCCAGCATTTCAGTTTCTTCTTGCCGTCGAGTACTCATCGTTGTTTCACCTATGTGGTTGTTCTCGGAGATGTTGCACTGATGCGTTAGGTGGCATTCATGCGGATTGTTAAGTCGCATTTCGGGCGCGTAAAATCGATTTAAGCCCCCCCCCCCCCCCCCCCTCCCCCCGTAAGAGAAATTGTCCTGACCGTTTCAACGCGGTGCGTCTGTTTTGTTCTTATACTTCATCGGCATGTGTATGTCGCTGGTGTCGTTTTGGTTTTGGATAGCTGATTGCCCTTGTTCACAGCCGGCCAACCGGAGTTCGTCCGTTGGTTAATATTTCAGTTGTTCTGTGCTGTATTTGACTAATGCTGTGGTCACAAAGATCGGCCGGTATCCGGGGTTATGGGGTAACCGTGAGTACACCGCTGGTTTTGGCATTTTTTTCCGACATCGGACAACACCGGTCAAAAAATTTGTCACACATCATTTACATAAATGGCACCGTCCGGAGGCCGTGCGGAGGCCGTCCGAAAACCGCCTCGTAATCGCACGGCATCTGTTTCCAAAGAGAAATCTTTTGGGGGCCGGCGAGGCAGTGAATACCGACCGAACATCTAATACTAATCGGCAG
Organism: Lucinisca nassula; assembly: GCA_963580285.1. NCBI lineage: Eukaryota > Metazoa > Mollusca > Bivalvia > Lucinida > Lucinidae > Lucinisca > Lucinisca nassula. The sequence continues at coordinate 123,604,635 of OY757020.1, forward strand.
ATTATCCTATGATGTCCGAGTGATAACCGGCCTATTCACCGGACAGCGTACGAATATCGCCCGAGTATCTTACGGACAACGAACGATGCTTGTACCAGGCCTGGCCGAATGTCGGGCGATTGCCGGGCGGTGTGATGGAAACGCGCTATAATGATGTACACGGCGACTGATGGGGGTTTATATATTCCGCCCGATGTCCGGTTCTAGCCGGCCGGTGACCGGACGATGTTTGTAACATATCTGGTCCACACCGGTTCAAGCCGATCGGACATCGATGGGTTACTTTCCAATGTGTAAACAGACATCGGCCGGATATCGGCCCATGTCCGGTCCCAAAAATTTCTCCTCTGAGGCTACATACACCGGCCGATTACCCCTCGATTCCCGACCGGATATCGGACGATACTTAAACGATGTGTGAAGGATATGTGGCCAATTATGAAAATGTACGGGACACCGGAGAAATTTTAACTTCGACATCTAATACTAATCGGCAGATTATCCTATGATGTCCGAGTGATAACCGGCCTATTCACCGGACAGCGTACGAATATCGCCCGAGTATCTTACGGACAACGAACGATGCTTGTACCAGGCCTGGCCGAATGTCGGGCGATTGCCGGGCGGTGTGATGGAAACGCGCTATAATGATGTACACGGCGACTGATGGGGGTTTATATATTCCGCCCGATGTCCGGTTCTAGCCGGCCGGTGACCGGACGATGTTTGTAACATATCTGGTCCACACCGGTTCAAGCCGATCGGACATCGATGGGTTACTTTCCAATGTGTAAACAGACATCGGCCGGATATCGGCCCATGTCCGGTCCCAAAAAATTATCCTCTGAGGCTACATACACCGGCCGATTACCCCTCGATTCCCGACCGGATATCGGACGATACTTAAACGATGTGTGAAGGATATGTGGCCAATTATGAAAATGTACGGGACACCGGAGAAATTTTAACTTCGAGTTAAAACTCTTCGGGCACCTCTCCGATGCTGCCTGAGAGCCCCGCCACCGGCCGGCCATGTCTGGAGTCCGGCCGGGGACCAGGCCAATATGGCTAAAAATCATGCCGGGTGTACATCCTAAGCCTAATCGGAAGGGATTGTGACCAAAGCATAAACCATGACAGAAGTAAGGGCGAGGATTGCGGCATTTAAGCCCCGCAGTGGCATTCTGTTCACTGACCGTTCCCATGCGGTTCTTCTGTCGCGGTTTACTTTTTGTTATGGTTTGTCTTTGAGTGTGTGTTTTGCATGTATTTTTTTTTTTTTTTTTTTTTGGTTAGGCAATTGGCTATTTTGTGGGAAAGTGACTGTCCTTTTGGCTTTCCGCTATTGGTGTTTCCATTAGGGTCTAGTTATTTCATGTTTTTTTTTTTTTTATTTATTTTTCATGGGATCTGTGGGTTAATTGCATCGATTCCTGATCACTGCCTTCACTTCTATTTAATAGAAGCCTCCGTGGTGCAGTGGTTACGCTACTCGCTTTGTAAACCAGGGATCGCAGGATCCACCCCGGGCTTCTCCAGACTTTCGAATGAGTGTTTAAAACCGAGGTCCCGTCTCCGTATGACCTTAGCTGTTGGTGGGACGTAAAACTCAAACACTCACTCACTTCTATTTATTAATGATTGTTTTGATTGCAGTAAGTACAGTCCTGGTATTTCATTTTGGAATGGTCTAAAAATTAAAATTCAGTTTTTGAAATAGATGCCGGTATGTCTATGGTTGCTTGAAATCGATGACAATATTCCTACACAGAATATACAATCTTCCGGTTTAAATTATCCGTTTTGATTCCAGTCCATGTTACATCTTGCCTCTCGGAACAGCAAGAAAGGTAATCCCTACGGGCCTCCGTGGCCTAGTGGATAAGAGCGCTGACTGTTAGTCATTAGGTCTCTCACCGCCGTAGGTTCGAGCCTCGCTCGGGCCACGTGTGAGACGCCAATTTCTGCAACGGAAGGTCAGGTGGTTTTTCTCCGGGTACTCCGGTTTTCGCCCACCTCTGATTAACGATCGGCTCGATATGAGTGAAATAATCTTGAAAGGGCCGTAAAACCCACCCCCCCCCCCCCAAAAAAAAAAAAAGTAATCCCTTTCAACCCTGAAACCCGGTACAGATACTTATGCAAACAGTGTAAATCCTGACGTGATGGCTCTGAGCAATCTAATCCGGATATATATTGCGTACCATAAAATGGGCGTACCCATCCAACTTCATTGATGGAAGAGTGCACTCGTGAATCTCACGGGTGGGCGGATTTAAGGGTAAAGAAATCAAAGCATTGGCAGCACTGTTTGACCGATTGACTCAGAGCGCTGGTTGTGTAAAATGGCCGTGGACTTGGACTTTTTCGGTATACCCTTCGGTTCTTGTTCCTAATGCAGACAGTGTAGACCCTGATCAGATGCCACATTATGTGACGTCTGATCTGGTCTACACTGTTTGCCAAACCAAACACATGATTCCAGTCCAGATTTTACAGATAACTATCTTACATGTACGCAGCCATCTGACGTCATAGTGGAACACATAACACGGCTTGTTTTAGGTCGATTGGATTGTCAATCGACCCTAAGTTGCTAAGCCGAAAAGCTTTTCCGTGCTAAAGTACACGTGGCTATCACAGTATTGTCGGAATAACTATTTTATCGAAAATATTCGCAGTGAGATCAGAGTGTTGCGTAAGATAGTTATATTGGTATCAAAGGTTTGGCTTGGCAAAAAATGTAGACCAAGACCAGACGCCACAGAACGCGGCATTTGATCAAGATCTACACTAATTGCTTAAAGCAACATATTTTTAAGGTTAAAATAAACATTGACCCAAAATTATTATAAGCATAGACTAAGTTACTATTACTGATTTGAAAGAAATCCAATTAACCTATTTATAGACTAAGGTATTACTAATTAAATGCATAAGAACACAGAACACATGTTTTGTTTTTCTTTTCATGGTTTAACTGCAGTTCTGTTCCGAAGTTAGCAGACATATGTGCGAGCTTTTACGTCTCTTACCAGACTGAAATATCATGCGGGTAGAAGTTGTATGGATACTAATGCCTAGAAGGGACATGCGATGTGCGAACAAGATAATATCTTCTACGCACAACTTTATATCTCGAGCGCACAAGATCTTGTGCGGACAGCATGTTATTTTGTGAACACAACTTATTAGCTTGTTTGTACAAGATAATATCTTTAATCATGGTTTTTGGTTCCTCGGGGCTTTTTTAAACAATAAACATTGAAAATCGGTGTTTTCTCGGGGTTTAAGTATGGATTTCTTCGTTCATACGCATTATAGGGTTGAAATATCGCTTTATGGTCGAATATCAAAATTGCAATGTGTCCGAATTATTTTGTCCCCTAAAGGGTTTCCTGGGAGGTTCTTCTGTCGTGGTTTATTAAAGTCAGTATAGTTCGTTTTTGAATAAAAAAATTTTCCTGGTTGATAGTTATATCCCGATTGTGTGCCGCGGTTGATATTTGTATGTGGTAACATTTTTCACCATCACCTTCTCATACGCGATCTTCGTAAAATATATTATAAAACAGATATTAATCTCCGTATAAAAAGGAAGAAGGCAGTCAACTCTTATTGTTCTTTTTACTAAAATATGTGTTTTGAATTGATACGGGATGACTAAAATCAATCCTTACATAACGATGCATGTGAATATAAAATGTGAGGTGAGAAGAATTGGATATTTTAGTTAAAGTCTTAAAACAGTCAACTACTTTTGCTTTATATCATCCTGAAACGGTGGATCTACAATTTATATAAGATACGGGGTGTCTCAATTTCACCATTTTTATCCCCCAATCACAAAGTGAGGAGGGGCATATAGTTTTGCCCTTGTCCGTATTATATACGTACGTACGTACGTACGTCGGTACGTCACATTTTGTAGTAATATTCCTGCCTCCGCAACTCCTCCTACAGTATTTGATGCAGGGCATTGAAACTTGCAACACTTTTAAGACACATTGGACATGTGCATAAAGGAAACAGGATCCCGATCCAGCCCCTTATTTTAGAATTATGTTCCCTTGAAAAACTTAATCATTTTGTAGACTGGGAGGTTAAATAGTAAAGTTCGTGTCTCCACAACTCCTCCTACAGTATTTGATGCAGGGCATTGGAACTTGCAACACAGTTCAGACATGCATTGAACATGTGCATAAAAGAAACAGGATTCTAATCCCCGCATAATTGCTGAATTATGTCCCCTAGAACGACAATTATTTTGGTCATATCAGGATGTTAAATATACATGTATTGTGCTGTTCGTGTCCCCACGACTCCACCTACAGTATTTGATGCAGGACACTGAAACTTGTAGCACAGTTCAGAAATGCAATGAACATATGCATAAAGGAAAGCCTGGGAAGGCTTTGTTCTTCTAAGTCATGTGATGTGTGGGGTTTATGTCCAAAAACATCTAAGGTCATACGGAGACTGGACCTCGGTTTAAAGTCTCGTGAAATGTCAATGCAAATTTAAATTGGACGACATGGCATGTTTGTTTCTTTTTGGATATCAATAGCCCAGACAACACTATCCAGGATCCGAGGTTATAATTTTTTTATCTCAACTGAGCATGAAATTGGTCCTGCTCACAAATTTTAAAATGCCAACAATTTTGGCATTTTAAACAAATTTTAAAATGACAACAATGTTGGCATTTTAAAATTTGTGAGCAGGACACATATCATTCTCTGCTATCTGAGAAAGGAAAATCGCTCAACTTCTTAGTATTTTAATTTTTATGAGTACCACAAGTTTCATGCTCAGCTGAGTTGAGCATAAAAAAGTTTTATAACCTGGGGGCCAGGTCACCTTCTTCCTGAGCAGGCTTTTGTCATACTGTACATACATTATATATATTTCATAGTCGTTTAGGTGTGCTGATGAAGTGTAAAGTAGCTAGTCTACCCCTCCCCCCGCCCTCACACACACACAAAAAATAATTATCATAAAATAAAATAAAATAAAAATGAAAACTTCACATATTTCAGTTCTATGGTGTTTTGTTTGTTTCAGTTGAGCTTTAACCTCCCAACACTAGTTAGGTCTTTTTGAGACGCTCTTCCAATTTCATAGGACTCACCCGATATTGGGATGAAATGACTTCTCGAGCCCTGCTGCCCAAACAGACTGTTCACATGCAACGTCAAAACTTATTTTCTCTGAGAAATAGTAATAAAAAGAAAGAAAATAAAATATATTTGAAACTGACGCCGGCAAACGTCCTGATTGGCAGTTAAAGGGGATAAACCAACATTTGAAACCTCATATTTCTTTCCCGTAAATTCGTACAGTAAAGGACAGATGAATTGGCATACCTTTTGAAATTATACCCTTTAATATTAGAGAGGGAGAAAGCATTTGAAAAATCTTGCCCGTCCGCCAAGGTGTAGTCACCCACATCCTATGTTTGAGACCAAAAATAAGGAAAATAAGGTATTGGTATTCCCATGCAAACTCTCCTTGTACTTAAAGTGGGGTTAACAACGGGCCCCATAGTCTTTGGGGTAAAATCGATAACTCCTAATGTCGGAGTCTCATAACTCTGCGGTTCGAGCCTAACTCGGGTCACGTGAAATGTCAACGGAAGGTCAGGTGGTGTTTCTACGGGTACTCCGGTTTTTGCCCACTTCTGATAAACGATGGCTACGCAATAAATGAAATTATATTGAAAGGGCCATAAAACCAAATAAAACAAGTGGGATTTATAGGGTCGTTCCCAACTGAGGCGATTCTCACGCGTACCTACAACCATTATATAGGGAATATCGGGGTTTACGAAGATCTACAGTATTGCTCGTATTTCTGTCGATAAACCCCATCATGTAGATAAAGTTGGATTTACCAGGGCTTTATAAAGGCCTCAAAGGGCAGCAGTGTCTCAAATGGATGATATATTCGTTACCCTAGAAAAATGTGAAAAATATCAGAAAATTTGTATCTGAAAATTTTTATTTTGCGTGGAAAAATATTTGGACAAGCCTGCTTTCGTTATGGTAGAAAAAATGAAGCTTTACTTTCCAGAAGAAGCCCAAAGCTCCTATCGTCTTTACAAGCCCATACGATGAACTATCTTATAAACACCACTTTATATAGGTAAATCTTTCGATAAAATGGGTATCAATAGTATCCGTTTCGTTCTAAAAATATTGAGCGTGGGTAGTTGTTAGAACCGCCTCATTGAGGCAAAC
>OY757020.1:123611073-123676966 GCA_963580285.1 Lucinisca nassula
GTAAGAAAATTAAATGACTACTCTCTCTCTCTCTCTCTCTCTCTCTCTCTCTCTATCTCTCTCTCTCTCTCTCTCTCTCTCTCTCTCATCTCTCTCTCTCTCTCTCTCTCTCTCTCATTCTCTCTCTCTCTCTCTCTCTTTCTTTCTCTCTCTCTCTCTCTCTCTCTCTCTCTCTCTCTCTCTCTCTCTCTCTCTCTCTCTCTCTCTGCGTGTGCCTGGTATAGGAAGTATGAATTTCAACAATTTCCATTTCAGGAAATGTTTGGATAGTTCATGGTTCCTATACTTACAAAAGTGTATTAAGAAGATAACTGATGAATAGGAACAGTCAGAGAGCCTTTGTAGTAACTACGTAGTATGACCCCATCTTCTTTCTTATGAATGTTTCATTGCTCTTAAAGGAACTCATTTTAGATTTTTATTTTCCTTGGTACTAATATTTTTTTTTTACTATAATACTTTCACATTTTATTGAATAAAATAATAAAAATGAGAAATTATAATTCACAGAGGATTTTCCAGATAATTCATTCATAGAGGATTTTCCAGATAGACCACAAATCGGCTGATAAATGTTCCAGAGTTAGTATTTTGCGGGCCTGCGGGCCGCGGGCCACAATTTTGTAATTTTATTTTATGAATAAACAGTAAATTTCTTGCAGCAAAATAATAAAATAAAAGAATTGTTATTTATTATTCGTGCCATACATTATTTGGAATTCTGTTATATTAGTATAAACTAAGGACACTAACAAGTCTGTGATAGATCAGAGTGACTTCAATTGTCAGACATAATACCTTGTCAAGCAATGCAGCTTTGGGCCTTGATTCCTTTAAACTACTAATTGAATACAAACAAATGGCAACCTATTATTGCCAAAAATGGTACTCTCCATATATATATTTATATATTTTTTGATTTTGGGTTCAGGATGTCTGTTTCATATTAAAAACTTCCACTTTAGCAGAATAGGTTATGCAATTCATTCAGACTGGAAATACTAAATGTCAGACAAATGGCTCACAGTCTTTATACTTTATGATGAAACAATGAACCCAAAGTAACCTAGAAGCTTTCCTGCGATTGTTCAGATTGTCCATGTGACCAGTAATCCTGGTATCAATGCTTATGGCTATGCTATTCTTGTCAATGTGACCACAGAGTGCGTTATATAGCGGGTTATCTGTAAACACTGGACTAGGCATATGTGCTGGAACACTGGCAAGCAAAATACATCAGGACACTGCAGGAAGCGGACATAAGATCTGGGTCTACAATACTGGCTTAAGGGGCATGGGAACAACTAGCAGATTGTTCCGCAATGTTTCATAATGAAACAAATTTCAGGACCCTCTGTTCACTTTTCTATAAAATCTGTCTCACGGAAAAATGCGCTCAACTCTTAAAGGAAAGAATTTGCTCTTGAGGAGGAGCAAATACTTTCCTTTAAGAGTTGACCACTATTGACATGGGAGACAAAATACTCTTGCAGGAGTTACCTCCCCTGAAGCTGTGTGTTCATTCCACTTGAAGTTCAAAAATTCAATGAACAGCCTTTGCACCCACCAGTGCTGTCAGCTCTTCAATTAATTGTGAAATACCAGATGCCAAGTTTAATTATATTAAATTGCATGCATATTGACAGATTAAAAGTGCACAATAAATAAATAAAATTAGAAAATGAAAGAAATTGATGAATCTTCTGGCTTCAAGTGGCCTTAAAACTGCTTGTACGGGTCAGCTCACTTAATTTTGCACATGAGCTATAAGACATTATATCATTTTGCAGCCTTTAAGTTTATTTTTTTATTATTATTTTTATTATTATTTATGTCTCACAACCCGCGGCCCGCAGCCCGCAACCCGCAGCCCGCACTTTAGTCACTTTGTAAATGTTCGAGGTTTCATGCAGGTATTCTAATGTTTGACGTTTAGTTTAAACATATTTTTTATTTCCAAAAACATTTGAACATTCAAGCAAATAATACAAAATTTTAGGATCAGAACGAAAGTAGTAGCTTATTTAGTTCCTTTCCTATGTAAATATCAATTTGTTTAAGTTACGTATGGCAGTAGATAATTTACATGTGATCACAAAATAGGAATATGACATTTTCAGTATTTTTAGGCAATAAATACATGAAGATAAGATTTAGCAAAATTTGATCAAACAGAATAGAAAAATAAGGGAAAATAAAGTTAATATCGGGACAGATTATAAAAGATAATAATAGAAGAAATGAGAGATAGAAGGATTTAGATCAGATAAAGAAACAAACATTGAAAATATGACAAAACATTTCATTTGAAAAGTCTTTTGTCATAATATTTAGCATAATACATGCACCTAAAAAGAAGTGCAATGAAAAAAAATACAGATCAAATACATAAAAGTTCACAGGTTATGATAACAAACAAACAAAAGGAAAAAAAAAGAAAGAAAGAAAATACAGTATTATTTGCAAGACGTTTCATTCCGATATTCTATTTAGAAATCTATCTCTAGACCCAAACCATTTTTTTCTTCGGATGTTTGAAGGGCAGGAAACTAAAGAAACCGGATCGACAGTGGTGGTTCTTGTGCAAATATATGTACATTGAAACTCCGCATTTATTGGCGGTTTCGTTCAGCTAGTCTATACAATTTTATGTCAAAACCCATAAACCCACTGTTTCAAATGCCAACAATGGGCCTTCATAACATAGTGGGTTGGAACGCTGTCTCTTAATCATATCATCTCTCACTGCTGTGGGTTCGAACCTCGTGCGGGTCACATTTGAGACGCCAAATTCTGCAACCGATAGTCAGGTCGTCTTCTCCTGGTTATCTGGGTTTCACCCACCTCTGATTAATGCTGGGATGAAAATAAGTGAAATTATCTTAATAGGGGCCGTACCTTATACAGTAGTAGTAGTAGTAGTAGTAGTAGTAGTAGTAGTAGTAGTAGTAATAGTTGTAGTAGTAGTAGAAGTAGTAGTAGTAGTAGTAAGAAGAAGAAGAACCGTCACACAGATAAAAAGGGCGGAATTTACACGATATGAACGTGTATAGGAAATGTGAATGCAATCCGTCAAATTTGTTCGTGAGAAAGCAGGTTTCAACTGCTGACGGATATACATTGCTCCAACCTGTTCATGTTTAAAACACGGTTGTGCATCTGCAAGCCAGTTGGCTTGCACAATTGCACAAAATGCGTGATATTTCTTCATTTCTGTCATTCTTAGCAAAATGTGGACACTCATATGACACTGTTTGTTCGAAATATTTGGACATGTTTCGCATCGGCGCAATTTAATCAGTTCCATCATATTTCGTATTAAATCATTTCTGCACCGAGATGCATCTGAAAGCAATCAGACTGTACAGGTACACAGGTTGATATGATTCTTACCTGGTCGCAAGCGCCTTTCATGGTGCATGTTCCCCGTTTATGACAAACAGAATCTTCCACATTACAATACTTGACAGGCGGCTTTCTCCTTTGTTTTATTTGTTGTAAGTTTTACAAATAGACTGACGGTTTAAGCAAACTGTGTATACCAATTACCGATTTTTGCGGCGTCTCATCTTGATCTGCATTGCCATATTTGGGACACTTGACAAATGATCTCAAACTACATAGCTTAATTAATCGCTCGACTTTACACTTACGTCATGAGTTTCCTTCACTTTCATCTTTGAATTTCGCGAAAAACATGCATAGTTGCTATTATGTCAGATGCTTCAATTAAAATCATCAAAATGCGAGATAAATTAGATCACGATGAGACAGTTCCGAATGAGAGGTCTCATCTTGGCATACTCTGCATAGGCATCTGTATAAACACCATGTATTACATGCGGGTATGCGTCGTTATTATTGTTAACGCCCACGGGCGTAGACAATCTCAAGGATGACTTTTGCTCTGGAAGCATTTAAGAAAAGGTCATAACTACGAACAGAATAGAATAGAATAGAAGAAAATAGAATAATGTTTATTGCTCAGATATACCCACTGAGTGAGTTATAGGCAAACAAGCAACATCAATACATAAACACAACAACACCAAAACAAACAAAAAAAAAAAAAAAAAAACACACACACACACCCACACACAAAACAGGATGATATAGTATCAAAACACACAAACATGCACACCACTTGCACACCACAAACTTTATCAGAAATTGGATAATTGATGGTTTGGAGCTTAACAAAGTGTAAAAATGTAATGTTATGTTATTGAACAAGCCTGAATAAATTTACCTACAGCTTTCAAAATAAGCACATCATGACTTGTCATTAAACTGAAAATGGTTGAATTAGGATCTGAATATAATATAAGAGGATCAATGGTAAATTTCATCAAACATTATTTTCCTTAAGGTTTCGTATTTCTTGCAGTGACACAAGAAATGAACTTCATTATCTATAACTTTACATTTGTCACATAATCTTTCCTCTGGTTTTTCACCCTTATATCTCCCTTATTCAATGCGAAGTCTATATGCACTTATCCGAAACGATGAAATACATTTTCTTATATTTAAGTCATTTACAGTTTGTAGGTAAGATTCCATGCCAAATTTAAGTTTCAAAGTCTTATATGTACGAATAAAAATCAAAAATGAGTTCCTTTAAGAGCAATGAAAACATTCATAAAAAAGAAGATGGGCCATACTACGTAGTTTCGGCTAATTAAACCTCATCAGTGACCCTGTTATGATCCGGCAACGAAAGCCAGAGGAAACATACTGCAAATTTGCAAATTTCGAACGGACAGTCGATTCAAAGACTGATAAAAATCAAAATGGGGTCCAAATAATTAAAAACCTCTCTAGAATATGAGTTTAAACCAATAATTTATTTCTGATATCTCAGAATGTTCACGCTGATCTCAAAGGACCAAAAGTAAAATATAAACTGCACTATGGTTGATGTACGGGGAGACGTTTTATGGCCGCCACACGGCACAACACCAGCTGCAGTGAAGGCAAATAAAAATAAAAAATGTGTTCCTTTAAGAGCAATGAAAACATTCATAAGAAAGAAGTTGGGCCATACTACGTAGTTTCCTAACCCCTTCCTGTTCAATCATATGCTTCTCCCAAAATGAAATAAATCTTTCTCTTAACTTGTCTTTAATGGCACTAAGAAGTCCATAAGAATTAAAGGTGCCATGATTATCCCAAACATGAAAAAATCCTAAGTCATGTAGTATATTTTTAACAAACTGCATCCATCGGCTACAATCGTTTGTTCCATTTAATTGCTCGAAGTAGGCCTTAGAAAGGAGTGAATCAGTATTTGAATTGATAATATCTAACCAAAAATTTATACAACTTGTCAAAGTGGTTATTATCATAGGCATCTGGCCAAGTTCACTGAGAACAACCAAATTACACGCTTTTGAATGTACCCCAAGAATATGTTTACAAAAGTTCATGTGCACCTTATCAAATTCACTATTATTCTTCAAAGACAATTCAAACAATTCATCTAATGATTTATTATGAAAACATGGCTTATATATCGACCAGACTTCACTGCCATATAATGCAATTGGTTTTACAAGAGATTCAAAAATGTGTAAAACAGCTGAGGGTTTTAATGCTTTATCAAAAATACCTTGTTTAATTGAAAATAATGCTTTACTAGCTTTAAGGCTCAAATTCCTTTCAGCGACTGAAAACTTGGCAGTATTGGAGAAATTCACACCAAGATATTTATATTGACTTGCATACTCCAAATCTTCCCCGCCAATGACAAACTGAAACTTATCCCTAGATAAACGGCCTGTTTTAGAGAAAACCATTATTTTTGATTTTTTCTATGTTAATTTTCAATCCCCAATTCATGCAAAAAGCATACACTCTATTTAGATTTGTTTGCAACCCTTTTTCTGAAGTTGATAATAAGACTAAGTCATCCGCATATAGCAAATGGCTAACTTTAGTATCACTCAACACAGGCGCATCTTCAGATGATAAGTCGTCACCAATATCATTAATAAATATATTAAATAACAATGGACTAAGTACATTTCCCTGATGCACTCCTTGGGTTATGTTAATTGGATCAGTTAAAAGAGTTTTATATTTGACTTGAGAAAAAAACCCACTATACATTGATTTTATCAAATGATACATGTTACCATTAATACCTGCTCTTTGTAATTTAAATAACAAGCAATTGTGCCATACAGTGTCAAATGCTTTTTTCAAATCAATAAAACAAGCAAACAGTTAATTTTCTTTTCCCTTTTTCTGAATATACTTATCCACAATAGTTTTAAGAATGAAAATTTGATCAGTAGTTCTGAAGTTCTTTCTAAACCCTGCCTGCTCTCGAACAAGAAAAGACCTATTTTCTAAAAAAGAAGATATTCTGGTATTGAGAACATGACAAAACAATTTTCCAAAGCAGCTGTTGATAGTTATGCCCCTGTAATTACCAGGATTTGTATAACTATCTTGTTTATGTATGGGTACAATAATGCCTTCTGTCCAAGAAGCAGGAAACTGACCCGTTTTTTTTTTAAATTTTATTGAATACGTCAAGTACAGTCTGTTTTATAACAGGAAAAGCTGTTTTGATCATTTCATTACTTATCATGTCAAATGCACTAGATTTATTATTTTTTAGTTTTCACATGCATCAGATATTTCCTTCTCTGTTATCTTATAATCTAACACACCAGGATCCATAGATGACTCATAATGAGACAGATCCTCATTAATTTCTTTTTTCCTTGCTGAATCAACTTTACTACTTTCAGAGTGTAGTAAGTCACAAAAATGTGTGTACCATTCTGTTTTATTAATTTTTTCAGCCTTATCCTTACGTGGATGTTATTTTCTAATAGCATGTCATCCGTGTTATTTTCTACACTTATAGGTGTAGACTACCTGTGATTTACATTGGCTCCAGAAGCAGTAAAGAAAAGGCCATTACTGACTGAATGCTATATTCTATTGACTGATCAGCATGATTATTTGTTATAATGATTAAAAACCTGGATTGACCGGAACACTTCCGTTAGTTTATCACACCCTCTGATGATGTTGACTTCTCTCCGACGATACAGTACATCGTTTAAGTTTGTTTTTACTAATAGAAGGCAGATGCATCTGTTTTACTGATTTTTTGTTTCCTTAGTACGAGGGGTTATCATAGTAAAAGATTGGTAGTTTTGTTTATATAGGAAACTGGAGTCAACTTTTGGAATTTTTGGCTTCAGTATTTACTGGCACACTTATACTGAATACACACGAGCAGCTTTGTAATTTGACATTCCAATCCTATTACTACTCAAATTAATGTGTGCTCAGCGTAGATTCGAGCTTTTTGTAAAAGCAAATACTTGTATCCCATCGATGCCAATTAGAATCCCGTGATGTAGAGGATAAGCTACTCGCCTCACAAACCAGGGGTCGTGAGATCGATTCCAGGCTTCACCAGACTTTCGGGCGAGTCTTTAAACTGAGGTCCCGTCTCGATATGACCTTGTTGTTGGTGGGGCCGTAAACTCAAACGCACCCGCCTATCGGGGCTTGAAAATATATGTCGGCTGCTTCCACGCAGACCTAAAACTGAGCACACATGAGTACTGGTAAACCGTTTAGAAGGACTAAGCCTGCCCAGGCAAAGTGGTGTTATTCAAACTGGCAAATGCATATAAGCCTTTTGGTTTCATTGAGCGACAGGGCTTGAGATGTCATTTCATCTCAATGTCGGGTAAACTCAGTCCAACAAAATTCGAAGCAGCGTCTCCAAAATGACCTAAATAGTGTTGATGGGGAAGTTAAACCTCAATTCAAACAAACAAATATCCTGGCAATACTTAATTTTGGACACCTGTTTAGCCATTCATTCTTTTCCGCTGAAGGGGGTGGGGTGAGGGTATAACATAGTCATGTTATGCACATGATATTTTGCATAGGCATGTTATCTTGTGTATGACTGGAATATTGTTGAAGGTGTGTAAGAATGATGATATGACTGAATGAGTGTTGAAAAGGCAGTAAGCTTCTGTCTCAGTACTATTATGAAAATATTAAGCTTCAATTCTTATTATGAAACAGCTTCATTTTAAAACCCTGAAACATCAATTATATAACTTTGTATAAAATGCAGAGATGCACTTGAATTGCACATACATGTACCTGGCAGCCATTCAGATCATAACTTGATCATGAGCCAGCTTAATTTCGTAATATCATATGACTCTGACATTTCCTTTTAAAGGTTATTTAAGCAGGTTTTCATGTGAAGTACTTTCAAAACCTGATGAAACTGCATTTTAAAGATCATATTATTGGTGCAGTCATCAAAATCATGACAGATAGCTTATAGTTATAAGAGATTTTGGCAAGAGTTGTGATAACAAGCATGATGCAATGAGAGAAGGATATTGCGTGAGATTTTTGTAGTGATTATAAATACTGGGGTTTCTGACCAAGACTTCAGATGACTTCGGATGTCTACTTGATCAGCTTGCAGACCGTTAGTCTGGTTTAGGAGTTGTGCACTCGTATGAGGTGCCTGCCTAATAAAGCTGCTGAAACTCTCAATATGACTTTAGATATATTTTATAATTAAGAAACACTATACGATCACAGTCAAAGGTGTATAGCTACGCTATATATCTTGCTTTGGTGCCGTGACCAGGATAAATTAAAAAAGGAACCTTACGACGGAAACAGAAAAATGGACACCAAGGTAGGTGACGTTTACTTTTACTTTTTCTGGTTATGTTTGTTGTTTGTTCTGTCACCAATTATCATTCAAAATTATGGAAGAAAATTAATCTAAAACAAAAACTAAAATGTAGGCCAAAACTAATTTTAGATTAATTAATTTACTTATTTATTTATTTATTTTATTTTTTTTCTCTTTTCAATATGGCTCAACAAGGACAAGCCCAAGCACAGGCTCAGCATCAGCAACAGCTTGATCCTGCTGCACAGGCTTTTGTTAATATTCAATTAGAACTTGCCAATGTATCACAGGCGTTAACAACACAGGGGCCTCAACAAGCGTGATTAAATTTGATGGCAACTCTAAAAACTTTAGGGAATGGATAAAATCCATTGAAAAATATTCAATTCTTGCTGATATACCTGAGGCAAGAAAGAAGTTGATTGCATATCAATCTTCTGGGGGAGCAGTTAGTGGTTTTATACAGAGGTATATGGCGGCTAACCCAGACAGAAATTGGCAACAGCTTAAAGAACAATTAGCTGTCCGTTTCAGTGATGTTACGGATAGGCAAATGGCGCTGTCATTGTTGCGCAGCGTAAAACAAAAAGTAGGGGAAAACATACAGCTTTTCGCTGAAAGAATTCTTTCTTTAGCGGAAGAAGCCTACCAAAACCAAGGAGGCGATGCTGTAGAACGTCAACATATTGACATTTTAGTTGATGGGTTGACTCAAGACAATTTAAATTTAAAAATACTTAGAGATCAGCCAGATACATTGCAGGGGGCTATTGCAATCGCCACTAATGAGCAGAATCTTAGGGCTAGGGTTCAAATGTCGCATACATTTCACCCACAAAGAAAAGAGGCACCTATGGATGTTGACCATTCTAGAGGTCAACGGTTTAAATTTAGGAAATTTAATAGGGTTAATAGCACACAGCAAAACAGAAACCCTAGGGTAAAGTGCTGGAATTGTGGTCAAGAAGGTCACATCTCCAGAGATTGCAAAAACAAAGAACCTCAAAGTAGACCACCTATGGGTCATGGAAGACCTAGACATCAGAATAGTGTACAAAATGTAGTACCTGGTCAGGAAAACTGGGACACTCATTACATACAGGGGTCGATGTAATGAGTGAAGAAAACAATAGACATTTACCTCATCAAAAGTTTAAGATCAATGTTTCAGGCAGTCCAAATTCTTGTTTAGTTAAAATAGGTAAACAAAGGTTTAGAACTCTTGTAGACACTGGAGCTGAATGTTCATTAATGCACCGTAGAATTTATGAGCAGCTTAAGAATAAACCAAGACTCACCCAAAAGAAAGTTTGCTTGCAATCTGCAAATGGGAGTGAGCTTAAGTGTGACGGTTGCATTACTGTACAGTTTTGTATCGGTGGTACGGACATGTCTCAAGACTTCTATGTGATCCGAGATTTAAATAGAAATTTGATACTTGGTTTGGACTGGCTTAAACAGAATAACGTTAGGATATATTTTGATTTGAAATGCTTAAGAATCAATGGTAAACACTATGTTAATTTAGAGGAAGATATACATATAGCTTCAACAGTTAGGATGAAAAGAACATGTTTAATAAAACCTAATACAGCCATGATATGCTACGGAAAAGTAAGAGAAAATCCGGACTTACCAGTAGGTTTGTCATATGAGGTTTCGCAAATACATAAAGGATTTTTAACTAATCAACCGGGCTTACAAATTATTAATACTGTTTCTACATTAGCAAAAGATAGATCTTTGCCGGTTTTAATTGTTAACAACACCAACAAATATATTAAAATTTATAGACATGGTTTGCTAGCTAAAATTTCAGAGCTTCAAAATAATGTTACACATGTAGATTCAGTCATTCAAAATAACAACTGTGAAAATAAATTAGATTTAAAAGACCTTGATGTACCTGAAAACTATAGGTCAAAAATTGAAAGCCTTATCGTGAGAAATAGAGACTTGTTTGCAAATAAAGATTCTGAATTAGGAAAAACGGACACAGTTAAAATGTAAATTGATATTGGTAATCATGAACCAATTAAAATGAAACCTTATAGAACTCCAATTAAGAACAGAGAGGTAATTGACAAAGCAATTAACGAAATGTTAGATGCAAATGTAATTAAAAGGTCAAGATCACCTTGGTCATTTCCTGTTGTGACTGTTGACAAGAAAGATGGTAGTAAAAGGTTCTGTGTTGATTTTCGAAAATTAAATCAAATAACGAAGAAAAATTCCTTTCCTTTGCCTTTAATAGATGATATCTTAGCCTTACTTGGTAGAGCAAAATACTTTACATCTTTGGACTTGAAAAGTGGATATTGGCAGGTTGCCATGGATGAGAAGGACAAAGAAAAAACAGCTTTCGCATGTCACAAAGGGTTATTCGAGTTCAATGTGATGCCCTTTGGCCTTTCTAATGCTCCTGCGGTATTTCAAGAACTTATGTCTGTTGTGTTACAAGGTTGCAATGATTTTGCTACAGCATACCTTGATGATATATTGATTTTCAGCTCAACATTGGAAGAACATTTGAGACATCTTAGTTTGATATTTGATAAACTAAGACAGCATAATTTGAAACTTAAGCTTAAGAAATGTGGTTTTCTTAAATTAGAAACTAATTATCTTGGCTTTGTAATTAGTGAACAAGGAATCAAACCTGATGAAAAGAAGGTTGATGCAATAAGATCTTTACCTGTTCCAACTTGTGTAAAAGAAGTAAGATCATTCATTGGTATGTGTTCTTACTACAGAAGATTCATTCCAAACTTCTCTCAGATAGCTGAACCAATCATTGCTTTGACAAGAAAATATGCACATTACAAGTGGTCAGACGTTCATCAAACTGCATTTGGATACTTGAAAGAAAGCTTAACAGCTGTCCCACTTTTGGTTTATCCAGATCCAAATAAACCATATGTTCTTTATACAGATGCTAGCAACTCGTGTGTTGGTGCATGCCTTACACAAGAGTGTGAGGGTGATGAAAAACCAATTTATTATTTGTCCCACAAACTTAGTAAGTCCCAATGTAAGTGGTCTGTAGTAGAAAAAGAAGCATTTGCGATACATTTTGCTCTTCAGAAGTTAGATTATTATCTGCACAATGCTCAGTTTGTCATAAGAACTGATCATAAACCTCTGAAATACTTGCTTGAATCTCCTATGCAAAACAAAAAGATTCAACTTTGGGCTTTGAGTATGTCAGGCTATAATTGTACTATAGAGTACATTGCTGGTACAACAAATACATGCGCTGACCTACTTTCCAGGCATCCAGATAATGTAAACAAAACTGAGGAAAGTACAGTTAGTGAAGACATAGAAGTAGAAAAGGCACTTGATGTCAATGACAACTTATATCAGGTGAATGTGTTAGACTCTAATCAGTTTGATCCAAAAGCGTTTGCTGGTTGTAGTCTTCCAAATGAAGATACATTTGAAAAGTGTGACTGTTCTGATTTTACAAAAGAAGGCTTTGACATGAAAATTGAACAAACTAGGGATGATGATATCTCAAACATTCGGTCAATGATTTTGAATGGGGAAGAGAGCAAAGATGTTCAAAAACATTATCTCTTGGTAGATGGATTGGTATACTATTTATCAAATGTCAATGACGACCCAAATTTAAGATTGTATATCCCAAAACATCTTAGATATTTGGTTGTAACTCAGTATCATGATAGTAATGGTCATATGGGGGTACAGAAAACTTTTAATTCCATTCGTCAGAAATACTTTTTGCCAAATTTGTTTAAAGAAATTCACAAGTATGTTTCCGATTGTATGACTTGCAGAACTAGGTCAATGCAGAAAACGAAACATCCATTACAAGAGACAGATATTCCACCATACCCTATGGCAAAACTCAGTCTTGATCTTTCGGGTCCTTATCCAACAACTTTGTCAGGCAATAAATATATCATTGCATTTGTTGATTGGTATAGTGGTTGGCCTGAAGCTTTTGCAGTTCCAGATAAGACTGCTGAAACAGTAGCTGAATTGATCATTGGACACATTTTCCCACGTTTTGGCTGTCCTTTACAGATCGTGACGGACAATGGAACTGAGAATGTAAATAAGATGGTTAGAGAAACATTGAAAAAACTTAATGTTGACCATATTTTGACAAGCGTGTATCATCCTCAGAGCAATGCAAAAGTTGAAAGATTCCATAGAACTTTGCATGACATTTTAGCTAAAAGGGTAGCTGATAATCAACAGAGCTGGGATTTGTATCTTTGTCAAAGTTTAGCAGCAATTAGATTTAACGTTAGTGAATCTTCTAAATTTTCACCTTATTATTTGCTGTACAACAGGGATGTAGTATTGCCAGTTGATAATATATTACAGCCTAGGAGAAAATATTAAGGTGAAGATTTCCACCAAGTTGCTTTACAAGAACAGCACAGAGCTTTTACACATGTAAGAAATTACTTACAAAAAGCAAAGAAGCGCCAGGCTAAATATGCAGACAAAAATGTCAAAGACGTAGAGTTAAAAGTAGGAGATCCAGTTTATTATCAAAATAAACAAAGAAAGGGTAAATTAGGACAGAAATGGAAACCTTATTATAGAATAATTTAGAAAACTGGACCTGTATCTTTTATAATTAAAAATCAATTAGATGGTACAACAAGTAGAGTATATGCAGGCGATTTAATGTTGGCAAAAGTAGAAGATTGGCCAATTTCAAAAAATGAAAATAGTAGAAAACTTAGGGACGCAGCATATGTAATTCCACCTCAGGCCTCTGAGTCAGAAACAGAATCTGATTCTGATTCAGAAGAACAAATTCCCTTGGCTAAGCTAGTCAAGAAATACAGACAAGAAAGAGAAACGTCTTCTGATGAAGAAGATATACCTTTAATGGAGTTACAGAAAAGGTTAAAACACAAAGAAGCTAGGCAAAATCAAAGTGAAGAAACTGAGGTCAAGGACATGGAATGTAATGACGATTTATCCTCTGATAATTCCTGTTCTATGCCTTTGGTTGAAAACGATGATTTAGCTAGTGATATGGATGTGAATGTAGTTTATTCACAGAAGCCACTGTCTAATAGTGTAGCCAGCGAGACAGTTAGGCCATTGAAAAAGAGACGAAGGAAGTCTCGATATAGAGCAGAGAGTCTAAAGCAACTCTTGAGGTTAATGTCTAATATGTTATAAAATGACCTCGTAATGTTATGTTCTTTAATGAGGTAAGAGCCTCATGTATGTTAATAGAGGTGAATTGTAAATAAGTACCTCGTTTAACAGTGTAGTAATGCCCATTTTTATTTAAATGCAGATTAACATAATGATGATCACATTAATCTTGGGATCATTGTTTGTTAGCCAGGCATTCGGACTCTTTACATCCGAAAATGTTGTGTTTCAAAAGACTAATGAAGTCTTTATTAACGATGCACACTGGTCTGTAACATTTATTCATACTTTGAGACCGTTTGAAAATCTGATTTTAAAGATT
Source organism: Lucinisca nassula (assembly GCA_963580285.1). NCBI lineage: Eukaryota > Metazoa > Mollusca > Bivalvia > Lucinida > Lucinidae > Lucinisca > Lucinisca nassula. Next base: position 123,625,251 of record OY757020.1, read on the forward strand.
CAAAACGATCTTGTTCGCACTGATGAAATTGTGAAATATATGACAAGCTTTTATCAGAAGTCGAATTTAACGGGATATGTAGAAACATTCCAAAGTTTACATGTTGAAGTTAACCTTTTAACAGATACATACAAGTCTGTTTATGAAAACTTTGATGAGTACCAGACACTTTCAGTAAACAGTCATGAACACAAAAGGTCATTAATTCCTATAATAGGACAATTAATGAGCACTCTTTTTGGCACTGTATCAGAAAGTGACCTTGAGAACATAGATAGGAATATCAAAACCTTGGCACTTAACCAAAATCAGATAATACATGATCTTGATGTAAGTTTATCTGTACTTAATTTAACAAGAATGCAAGTAGCAGAAAATAGGAGATCAATTATGGATCTCATCATCGTTATTCAGAAGCTTGACCATAAAATAAGATTGCTTGAAAGAACAATCGAACAACAGTTTGTTAGACTTGAACAATTTATTCATACATACTTACAATTCAAAATGATACTTGATGAAATTATGCTTACCACACAAGATGCTATATTTTATCTTGAGAGCTTAAAATCTGAACTAAACATGTTGTCAATGAATCATTTATCAACTAATACAATCTCACCTAAAGATCTGAAGCAATTATTAATTGAAGTAGAAACAAAACTTCCTAATAACTTTGAGCTTCCTAAAAATCCTCGTAAGGATATTTGGTATTTTTATAAGACATTGGCATGTATAACATACCTTGAAAATAATGAAATTAGAATTATCCTTAAGATTCCACTAATTTACACTAAAGAAGAATATGAAGTGTATAATGTACATAACTAACCATTACCGCTACTCTCAAATAATCAGACTGATATATTATTAAAATACAGTTTAGAAAATGAAATGTTACTGGTCTCAAAGGATAAAACAAAGTTTTCGCTTCTATCTGAAAGTACATTTCAGATGTGTAATAACTATCATTTTCAGTTCTGCAATCCTGAGACAGCATTTTATCAGACCAACGTAAATAAGTTTTGCGTTGTTGCTCTCTTCATGCAAAACCTGCATGACATTAAAAAGTATTGTAAACAAGTAGTTGTGTTGGATGAAAGGTTGCCAACTACGAAGTACTTGTCATTTGGTATTTGGATTGTTGTCACAAATAGACCTCTGACATTTACATTAAATTGTCAGTCATATGAACCGAAGAATGCTGACATTAAAATCACACCACCACTTGGCATTATCCGGTTAAATAACACATGTAAAGCCTCAAACAAATATTTACAGTTACCTGAATATTTTGGCAGACATAGTAACTTTGAAAGGTCAGATCCTTTGCAGGCACTTTTGAAATTACATAATGTTTCAACCTTTTACTTTTGGCCTGATATCAAAACTAAATTAGGATCTAAACCAATGAAGTTGCCACCACATTTGTCAGGTTTGAAAGAGATCCCTTTACAAAATCTACTCCATGAAACAAGAAACTATAAACCTGTAATATTAGATGAGAATAAATCCAATACTAGTTGGATACATGTTATGCTAATCAGTATTGCATTGACGGTATTACTAATTGCAATTATCTTAATAATCTTACGTAGAAGAAACTTTGTCTATAAGATAATTGGTGTAAGACAGGCTAACACACATGATCTTGAGAAGGTGAATGTGAAACGGTCACCGATCAAAGGTGATGTTATCGAGATGTCCACTCTGATCGAAGAACAAAACGTCGATAACGTTGAGGAAGGACAAAAGCCCTTCAAGTGGACTGATGCAACGGCGGCATGGGCAAAGAAATAAGAAAATCTGTGCACAGTGTTTTAAAGCAGATTTATTTATGAATACTAGTTATATAGACAGTGTTTGTTAACAGGGATACGTAAACAGTGTTTAGCTATTCAACGGTATATAGCTTTTGTTACATGTTATGAACTATTTGCATAACATACGAACTTTATCGTACGATGTGTTTTCATCATGTATATAGCTCATGTGATCGTATTAGTACTAATGGTTATAGTACATTGACATTACAGTGACATTTGTTTGTGCCTTGTATAGTCCTGAAGACTATGCATGGACGAAGATTTAGTGATCAGAACTTTAGTGACTTTAAAATAATAAAGTCCTGAGTATGCCCCTTAAGGTCATGCTTAGGTGAAGATGTACATGTGACAGTAAACTTTATTTTATTACAGCCAGACGACATTAGTGTTGTACAGGAACACTATGGATATTGTAAAGAACATCCACCACATCCAACTTACCTTATTACTAACCTACACCACCGGCAAATACACAACTCTGATGACAACGATGGGATACTAACAGCGAATAAAATCTACAGAGTTCCGGTTATACCTATTCCGCAACCTCCGACAGTTATAAACTTGAGGGAAGAACAATGTGACTGTGTAAATTCATCATCCAAAAAGGAATAATCTTAATCTAAAAACAGTGTGTTTTAATGAGCCCTTTATTAGTCTTATAGTTTGTAGAAATCCTGGTTGCAAGTATATGACTTATCCTGGTAATTGGGAAGTCTACTAGATTAGAAGGGTTTATGAAAAGAAATAATCAAGAAAACACCTTAGACATTTAATTGACAATTAAACTTGAAACTTCGTTATAATCCTGGACAAATCCTAATCAAATGTTTTATTGGATCCTTGTCACATATTAGCTTAATCACATATTAGATTAATTACAATCCTAGTCATATGAAACATACATGACATTAATTAATTAACTAATTTTGATTGATGATATGTTATTCATCCTGGTTTTCATCCTGATGAGTAATATATGTATCATATAATCCTGGTCACTTATATATGTGAATGGATCCTTGACACTGACATGTGTTTATGATGTCTTGTTTATTTATGCATGATCCTGGTCACTGACAAGTGTTTATGATATATGTTGATAATATCATATTACTATTTAGATATCATCCTGGTCACTGATTTATGTGTTGATGATCATCCTGGTCATTGACATACGTTGATGATAGCTTGTTTTATTGCATACATCCTGGTCACTGATGTATGTTGATGATATCTTGTTTTATTATATATAAATTGTATACACAGTATATGTACAAGAGGTTTTGGTCAGAATTATTAGATAAATTAAGGGGTTAATTAATTTACTCAACAATGGGAGGTATATAACATAGTCATATTATGCACATGATATTTTGCATAGGCATGTTATCATGTGTATGACTGGAATATTGTTGAAGGTGTGTAAGAATGATGATATGACTGAATGAGTGTTGAAAAGGCAGTAAGCTTCTGTCTCAGTACTATTATGAAAATATTAAGCTTCATTTCTTATTATGAAACAGCTTCATTTTAAAACCCTGAAACATCAATTATATAACTTTGTATAAAATGCAGAGATGCACTTGAATTGCACATACATGTACCTGGCAGCCATTCAGATCATAACTTGATCATGAGCCAGCTTAATTTCGTAATATCATATGACTCTGACATTTCCTTTTAAAGGTTATTTAAGCAGGTGTTCATGTGAAGTACTTTCAAAACCTGATGAAACTGCATTTTAAAGATCATATTATTGGTGCAGTCAACAAAATCATGACAGATAGCTTATAGTTATAAGAGATTTTGGCAAGAGTTGTGATAACAAGCATGATGCAATGAGAGAAGGATATTGCGTGAGATTTTTGTAGTGATTATAAATACTGGGGTTTCTGACCAAGACTTCAGATGACTTCGGATGTCTACTTGATCAGCTTGCAGACCGTTAGTCTGGTTTAGGAGTTGTGCACTCGTATGAGGTGCCTGCCTAATAAAGCTGCTGAAACTCTCAATATGACTTTAGATATATTTTATAATTAAGAAACACTATACGATCACAGTCAAAGGTGTATAGCTACGCTATATATCTTGCTTTGGTGCCGTGACCAGGATAAATTAAAAAAGGAACCTTACGACGGAAACAGAAAAATGGACACCAAGGTAGGTGACGTTTACTTTTACTTTTTCTGGTTATGTTTGTTGTTTGTTCTGTCACCAATTATCATTCAAAATTATGGAAGAAAATTAATCTAAAACAAAAACTAAAATGTAGGCAAAAACTAATTTTAGATTAATTAATTTACTTATTTATTTATTTATTTATTTTCTCTTTTCAATATGGCTCAACAAGGACAAGCCCAAGCTGCTGAAACTCTCAATATGACTTTAGTTATATTTTATAATTAAGAAACACTATACGATCACAGTCAAAGGTGTATAGCTACGCTATAAGGGAAACAAACTATTCTTCTATATTTTAACCCATATATGACAATGGAATTTTTCCACCAAGTAATTCTGGAGTGGTCATTTCCAATTATAAGGGTGTCAGGTTTATTTGTTTTGGTGACAAATTTTACAAAACTGTGTAGGCCCAGATCAGATATCCGTGTTCTGTGGCGTCTGATCTGTGTCTGCAATGTTTGCTAATTTCCCAGAAAAAGGGCCGCTAAGCATATATGGGTTAATTATATTGCCATTCTTTCATGTGTGTCATTCTTTCCCGGATATTTTTTTTTATAAATTTCAACTAATAAGACCGATTCGTAATTGCCTAAGACCCGACCCTACCAACACGTCTCATACACTGAAACAACGTCATATCAACGTCGTTATAATAATGTATAATCATATTTATCTGTCCAATAATGAAATTAAAAGTATTCTGCATGGACAAAAGGAAACGAGAAGGATTGAATTCATGCCCATAGTTGTTTTTGCAGTATTACGCTATTAACAGACCAAAGGAGGTTTACAAATCTTGCCTATTTGATCGTAAAACTATCTAACATTATGAAATCACAGATTTATGACACCTAATAAAAAAGTGACACGTCATGTTAAGAATTCCGTGTAACGAACCCCGCTCTAAACCCCAATTTATATAGAGAAAACTGGGGTTTAAGGGGTATACATTATTTTTCGTAGTTTTGCTCAAAGACTTAGGTTGTGGGTACTCGTTAGAACCGCCTAAATGAGGCGGTTCTAACGATCACACACAACCTATGTTTACAGTATTTATAAGAAAAATGTCACGAATTTTCCTCAGAAAAGTAGCCATTTTGGAGATGGGAAAAATGCACTATGTCACAGGGGTGTGTTATCGTAATGAGGTCATATCCGCTATTAAAGTCATATGCATATGACTCACATGCGGTATTAAGACATGCCGTCCTGTTGGTGTCTTTTGACGAAAGGCGAAAGGCAATCGTATCGATTACTTCCCTTCTATATCGAGTATACCCTCTTTGGTCGAGGTACACTGTCGAGGTACACTGCGGTAAGGCTCCAGTGTCTGGATTAACTTTCAAATTAAACGGAAACAGAAATGTGTTTTACTGTATAGTTTTCATTTTTCCACGCTTGTGGTTTTTACGTCAGTGGTAACCATAACTTTATGCCGTCTTCATTGTGTGGTATCTGTGTGGGTCGTCATTGGTATCCTTATTCGAACACCCTCATCATGAATTTCACATCTGTAATTCTAAAATCCTGCTTTTTGCTAATTCTAAGAACGCATAGCAGGTACTCAATACATAAGTATTTTATGCTATCCAGGAAACATTGAAAATTATGTATGAATTATTGCTGTAAAACTAAAAAAAACTGTCGAATTGCATCAAACATCTATATTTTGCCGACTAAAAAAGGTTATAATTCGTCACTGACAGAAGGATTTACGTCCGCAGTATTCCGAGACACTGCGAAACGGGTACCTATCAACATCTGTGGGCATCTATTTAATATATGCCCGTAACATGCGATTTTATTCAACTCACCACGAATGTTTATTTGTTTTTTTTTTTTTCAGTCGGCGTTTTTGGTATCAGTCTGCGTTCCAGGTAGTCGAATACCCCGTGTGTATAGGTTGCATGTTATTGTTTACACTTGTAAATTAGTGACCAGAAAAGTAGGCCCGGCCTATAAACGGTCACTAGACGTATTATAGGTCGGTAGAAGGTATTATAGGTCACTACCGATTATAGCGTGCAGTTATTCGACCCCCTTTATTAGGTTACTAGAATGCCTGGTTGCGGTATAAAAATAGAAAGCACAAAGAAAGAATAACTGACTAATTCTGAATAAGCTTTTAAAAGAAGATTTTGTCTTAATTTAAGGTGGTTCTACTATATTTAAGGCGACTCCTTAGCAGAGCTACAATACACAATTTACGAACGCTAACCCAACTTATCGCCCTTCTGGGCTCAGTCAAGTTGCTCGTGACCTTTTATGGAGCGCTTAACTTAAACGTTACTAATTTCTTTTGTTTGTTTTAATTGAACGTTTACGACCCCGTCAACACTATTTAGGTCCTTTTGGATACGTTGCTTCCAATTCTGTGGGACTTTTACCCGACACTGAGATGAAATGACATCTCAAGAACCACCGCCAAAACAAACCAATGTAGGTTTACATGCAGGGACGGTCTGACTAGCAGCAAACTGCCAAGGCAGACTCCATCACGCTAACAAGTTCGTGAAATGAAAAAAACAACAACCATAAACCCCACTTTATATAGAGAAAGCTGGGCTTTACGGGGGTATACATTATTTTCCTTATTTCTGCTCGAAGACATAGGCTGTGGGTACTCGTAAGAACCGCCTCAATGAGGCGGTTCTAACGAGTACCCACATCCTATGTTTGCAGTATAAATAAGAAAAATCTCAATGATTGTCTTCATAAAGACAACCATTTTGGAGATGTGAAGATTTGTTTGTTTGATTTAAGGTTTAATGTCCCCGTCAACACTGTAAAGATCATTTTGGAGACGTCGCTTCCAATTTTGTGGGACGTTTACCCGACATTGAGATGAATGACATCTCAAGCCCTGCCACACAATGAAACCAATAGGGCTTATAAGCATGGACGGGCCGACTCGCACCGCTTTTAGGGGCCTTTTGGCTTTCCGCTGTTGGTGTTTCCATTAGGGTCTGTTGTTTCGTGTTTGTGTTTCTTTCCCTTTGGTGTCTCTGATGGGAGCTGTGGGTTAATGGTATCGATTCCTGATCATTGCCTCCACTTCTATTTTAGATCCTCTAAGCGGTTTACCAGTACTCGTGTGCGGGTCGGTTTCAGCTCTGCGTGGAAGCATCATGCAGCCCATATATTTCTTGAAGCCCCGATGGGCGGGGCCGAAGGAGATATGAAGAAATGCACTATGTCGCACGGGTATGTTAGCGATATGAGATGGTCTAAGCGGTTTACCAGTACTTATGTGCTGTCGGTTGCAGCTCTGTGTGGAAGCACCCTGCAGCTCAATCTATTTCTCCAAGCCCCGATGGGCGGAGGCCCACCGTTCATTTCTAAATAGGGACGTTGTAGTGAGGCTTTTTAGGATTAATTGGTTAATTGCTTTGTAACCCGAAGTTACAAAGCACAGTAGCTTTTCTTTGTTGATATCCAAGTGACTCACCGATTTGTAGGGAATTCAGGTAGACGTTATTTATAGGAACTAATCGCGCTATTCAAATTGATGTGATCTCAGATTGTTGTATAAGACAGTCATCTATAGAATCCGGATCGGAAACAATTGTTGGGTCCGGTCAATAGTGTAGACCCAGATCAGACGCCATAGAACGTCTGATCAGGATCTACTCAGTTTCCTTACAGGGTTAATCGAAACCGTATACGTCCCCGTTTATGTCCATTTTCCAACCTACACTCAGAGACAATCGTCAATATTTCTTCAAGCCCCAATGGGCGGGGGCCGATCCCTGCCCATTTAAAAGCATTCCACTGGAAAACTGATGTTGCGGATGGATGGATGTGCAGATCGCACGCGCTATCGCAACACGAAGCAAACAAGAGCCGGATCGGGTGAGTGGATAGATGCCGCTTGCTTGTCCTTCATTACGAAAACACGCCTATACAAATACATTGCAATTTTTACCACCTAAAAACGAAAATTTTAGACGAAAAGTTGTGATTTTTTCCTATTTCTGCTCAAAATATAGATTGTGGGTATACGTTAGAACCGCCTCAACGAGTACCCGAAACCTATATTTTAGAGCAGAAATAAGAAAAATAAGGCTTACCCGAAAACCCCAGTTTTACTATATAAATGTGGGGTTCAAGTGGGTCAAAATTATATTGTCGTGTTTTCGTAATGTTACACCGGTCTGGCCTACTACAGGTCCGAGCCATGACCAGAATTTGAGTCAGCTTGGGGGATGGCAGTAGAAAGAAATACTTGTATTTGAAATGAAGTTCGTATGTTCAACTGTTTTACATGTGGAATGAAACCGCGATAAATATTTTGTTGGATTTAAGGTTTAACGTCCCCGTCAACACTGTAAAGGGCATTTTGGAGACGTTGCTTCCATCCATGATTGTGGGACTTTTACCCGACATTGAGATGAAATGACATCTCAAGCCCTGCCGCTCTATGAAACCAATAGGGTTTATAAGCATGGACGGGCCGACTCGCAACGCTGTGCTTGGACAGGCTTAGATCCTCTAAGCATCATGCAGCCCATATATTTCTTCAAGCCCCGAGGGGCGGGGGCCGCCGCGATAAATATATACAAGTCATGTACGAGTAAGTAACTATTGATGATGATGATGATGATTTCTTGTTTAACGACGCGTCAACCCACTTTGTGGGTCATAAGTGATCAAACGGTATGAAGAATTATGAGGATTATAAGAATCTTATATGGGTATGAGGGACGGATAGAAAAATCCGTCCCAAGGGTCACTGTCCGGCATCACGAGGCTTGCCGAGTGATGCCGGAGAGTGATCCCGAGGTACGGATTTTTCTATCCACCCCTCACATCCATATTGGATTCTTTTTCTTGCATACCTTCCATTTCTTAGCACGGAATTTCAATGCTTCAGTCACTTCGGTTACCAACGTCCGCCATATTGTGTTGACACTGCAGGAATGTAAAGTGACGTCACGGATCGGGCATGACGTCAACCTTAACGACGGCGCATACAAGGTCGTAATCAACCAGTGCATTTATCAAACACGCGATTATATTCGATTTGGGGTCGGAACACCAGGGTCAGAACATAAATTTCTATCCCAAGGTAAAATCGCGGATTTCCTTGTCTGGTGTGCAAGAAATTAAAAGTAAAACGTCGTGTGATAATGTATAAAAATCTGAAACAGTTAAATCTTATGAAAAAGTCAATACAATAATATTATCAATAGGTATGTTGCAAAGTGTCAGCTTTGAAACATAAGTTACGTGACGGTGAAAAGCCAACATAGTCAATTAAGATAATATTATGTTGAACGGTGAAAGGCTGATCAAAGCCTACACAAGTAGGCTGATAATCACCATTCATCACTAAAACACGCCTATATAATTCTGACCTCCTTGAACCCCAGCTTTATATAGTAAAACTGGAGTTTTCGTGGATACACGTTATTTTTTTATTACTGCTCTAAAATATTGATTGTGGGTACTCGTTAGAACCGCCTCGATGAGGCGATTCTAACGATTACCCACAATCTATATTTTGAGTAGGGATAAGAAAATTATCAATTTTTCATCCGAAAAGCTTCGGGTTTTTTTTTCGGTGGTAAAAATTATAAGTACTTGAATAGGCATGTTTTCTGCTCCAGAGTTGCCTTGCAATGTGTGCCGGGAAAGATTGGTAGAAAATGGTCATTGCGCATGCGCAGAAATCTCTTTTTGTCTAAGATAGAAGGAGACAATATCCTCTGAACATCGGATAAGTCTTTACTTTTACAATATCTCGTGATCTTGCATTATAAGCGAGGTTTTAATTTGTGAAATTCTCAAATTATCTCCCTTGCAATTAAAAATATAGCAATTTTCGAACTGCTGCAATTTTTATTCCTGTCAATCATTTTTTTGCCACTATTTAAAAAAAAACGCTTTGCTTCCACCATTGCTGTTCATCATGACGCTAAAAATACAGAAAATTCATGTAGCATGTAGCACTAGCAGTTGCGAATTTCTATGGAGTTCCCATTGAAACCAGCATTGCACACAACTTCTTAGAATTGGGGGGTCAATATGTGATAGCCTGTTACTCGTAGTTGATGCAACTAAAGTTCCAAATCTTTTGTGAATAGTCGCAAATGGTATCTAAAGGAATGTAACATGTATCAAACTTTAGAAACTTTGGGTACAGGGAAATAAATGAGGTTAAATCATAGCATGGTTTAATGATTTTCTCTGTGAAAATGACACAGTGACCCCTTGGGTGTTTATAGCAATAGTCTACGATGATGTGTTTACGAAAACAAAAACGAATGGGGCTGTTGCACGGAAAAATGAGTCTTCCTACCAAAAAATAACAAACTGTGTGTAGTTTTTATCTGTAGAAGCCATAGTTACAGAAGCAATTTTACGTATAGGAACTTTTTTGACTTAGTATATTTACCTGTACAAGCCAACTCGTACGACAGTTTACGTATACTAACTGTGAACCAAAAGGATAACCTTTTAATAAAGCACCCCATTATGAAAACTCACCTATACAAATACATTGCATCACGAACACACGCCCATATAAATTTGACCCCCCGAAACCCCACTTTTATATAGTAAAACTGGGGTTTACAGGGGTATACATTATTTGTTTTATTTCTGCTAATAAACCTAGATTGTGGGTACGGGGTAGAACCGCATCGTCGAGGTGGTTCTAACGAGTTCCCACAATCTACATTTTGAGCAGAAATATGAAAAATATAAGACTTTTTCATCTGAAAATGTTATTTTTTGGAGGTAAAATTTTCAATTTATTTGAATAGGCGAATTTTCGTAATGTAAACTTTACCGCCGAAAAAACGGAAGTTTTCAGATGAAAAATTATGATATTTTTCTTATTTCCGCTCAAAATATTTTAGAACAGAAATAAGAAAAATTAGGTTTACCCTGTAAACCCAAGTTTTACTATATAAAAGAGGGGTTGAAGGAGAACGAAATAATATAGGTGTGTTTTCGTGATGCTATATAAAGTGGGGTTAATCCCCCTAGTTGAATTCGTGTCACTGACCTTTCCAAGGCGGTTCTTCTGTCGCGGTTTATTTTTGTTATGGTTTGTCTTTGAGTGTATGCATCACGCATCACGAAAACACGCCTATATAATTTTGAAGTCTAAGAGGAGAGATGGGTGACACAAAGAGAGGTCTAAAGAAGACAAATAACCTGTTGCAGGGTGAAGTAAGTATAAGATTTATCATTCATCAAGCAAATATCGTTTTTTTTTTTTTTTTTTTTGCAATAAAATCTTCAATAAGTACTTCTCTGTTGTTGGTATCCTTACAACCCCATAAAATGTTGTGACCATTAAAGTCATCAACTAAACGATATGGCGATGGAAGTTGACGCAGCAATGATGAAGATGTTCGGGTGCTAAAGAAAATGTAGGTGGTACATATAGAGAGCAAACTGAAGTTTCTTTATTCAAAGTAACCGATACTGCCACAGCTTGTAGTTCTGTCTTTTATTTGATCTCTCTTTGTGGTAAAGAAGATTTAACAAATACTGAACGGCCACCAGATGGTCTGTTGCCATCAGAACAGATATAGTTATATGTATTGGAAACCTTTAATATAAATGTTGGCATCAGTTTTTTAAAAAAAAGTTTCTTGCAAACAAAAAACCGATGGGTTTAATAAAGAAAGAAGTAATAAGAGTTCATTATGATTTGATTTAAGACCTCGACAATTCCATTGTATTATTTTGTGTGTTGGATCCCTTTTATGGAGAGATATTTACATGACTTGAAACTAATGCGTCGTTATCGACGAAAGTAGGTATCCTGATTATTCTGCTACCCTTGCGAGGACTGGTAGGAGCATCATCATCATCCATTAATTCGTCATAGTCCTTGTCAAGAGGTATTTGAGAACAGTGTAGTTTGATCGGATCTTCCGATCTCTTACTGGTTCGACCTGAGTCGAATTTCTCTTTAACGCGCGGCGCTGGCTTCAAGTTCGGTCGCTGTCGACCGATCCGGAGCAACGTGGATTGCGCCATTTGACAAATTGGTTAAACTTTGTAGTGTTGGAATAGATTTACTCCGTGCATCAGAATTTTTCAGTTCAGCAATGTACGATTCAACAGTCTGTATACCATTGTGCGAGACTTTTACATCAGCACCTTTTGTGATTCTGGCGTAACTGGTGGTTGATGTTGTATATCGCTCTACAACAATTTTCCGAGCTTCTGGAAACGATGATTGATGGCACTTAACTGTGAGTATTTCGTTTTCTTTTTTCCAAGCCGGACATTCTTGAGAAAAAAACAGCATGTTGGCCACCACAATTGGCGCATTTGGCCTCATTCTGGCAGTTTTGGTGCGTAGTTACGTGTTTTTCTTCACCACAATTGTCACAGAGAGATTTTTCTGACATTTGCTTTCGTGGTGGCCAAAACACCTGACCGTTGTAACATCTGAGAGGGTTCGGAATGTATACCTCTACGTTGACAGAAAGATACGCGACTTTGATTTTCTTGGGTAGAACTGGTGTATTAAATGTCAAAACATAAGGGCTTGTCGATTTAAGTACACCACTTCTACGAACTTGGATGCTACGAACACCAACAACGTCTTGATCCCTTAGATTGTCAAGAATCGCTGCAAGGACGTAGTTCCGGGCTGCGAATGACACCCTTAGATGAACTGAGTGTATTGTGTAGGGATATCTTGACATTAAGATCAAACAACTTTTTGGTGCTTAGCAGGCCTCAGATTCTATGACGGCTCCAACGTAAAGGCTTATTGAGAATTAGAGAGATAATGTTGGTTGGTGCCTGATGCTCTGTCTCTGGTCGGGCTCATCGGAGTCTAACTGTTGGTTTTCTTTTGCTCCAGCATTTCAGTGGTTTCTTGCTGTCGAGTCCTCACCGTTGTCTCACCTCTGTGGTTCTTTGATTTTTGTGTTCACGGAGATGTTGCACTGATGAGTTAGGAGGCCTTCATGCGGACTGAACAAATTATTTGTCTAAATCGCGACGGAAGTAAGGGCGAGGATTGTGGCCACGTAAAATCGATTTAAGCCCCCCAGTGGAAATCTTCCACTGACCGTTCCAAGGCGGCTCTTCTGTGGCGATTTATTTATGTTGTTGTCTGTTACTTACTGTGTGTATCACTTGTGTCTTTTAATTTTGGATGGCCATATGGCCATTTTGTGTGAAAGTAACTGTCCTTATGACCTTCCTTTGTTTAGGTTTCCATTATGGTCTGGTCGCTTAATGTTTGTATTTCTTTCCCTTTGGTGTCTTTTATGGGTGGAGTAAGTTAATTGTATCAATTCCTGATCTTTGTTTTACTTCTACTTTGCAACAAGCTGGCCTTTCTCGACTTCTCAGAGAAGATCACCTGGTTTAAGTTTTAATACTTTTAGGTTGACCGGCTATGGCTATGGAGTGTATGCTTTTCTCGATAACAAAAGGAGAAAAGCTTGACACAGCGCGTGAATCGTCTAGTGATGTAATGACCAGAAAACGCGGATTATGTAAAGGCTTTGGTACAACAGACTGTTGAGGTGTGTCCTAGAGTCATCGGACTCTTCGACCTGTTTTTTGTGTTGCTGTTAGTTGTTTTTAATTCCCCATGAGGAATATATCAGAGTTTCGTCCCAAGTGCTCTCAACCCTCCTTGGAGCCCTACAAGGGAACACCATAACGGAGTGGTTATTCGACTCGCAGGTGTTATCGATACACGCGAGATATACTCGCATAAACAAAAAGCTACACGATTGGCCCGTTTGGCCAAAGCCTTCTAGAGATAAAAATATAGAAAAGGGTAAGGTAAATGGGCATATGGTTGTATCAGGGCTTGGCGCGACCAGCCGATTGACCGTGCCGGACCTAACGGCCACCCATCTATATCGAAAAGCCAGGCCAAAGAGGCGTGTTAGGAACCTGAAGCACCGCAACCTCAGGTAACCCTAAACCTCCAGGATCCCTTCGTCCGGCTTACAGGACGCCACTCACGGCAAACGTGTGGTGCTTCTTTTAGCTCTTCCCAGTGGGCACATAGACCACAGCAGCAACGTGCCCAGTGGGAATTAAGCCCCCAGGTCCACGGCAAGGCAGGAAGTCTAATACCTGGGGGTTCGCTATATAGGGGAGCCCAAGTATATGCAGTTAATTTTAGTCTATCGATAGTTACTTTAAATTAGATTATGGTTCTGTTGTTTTTGGTTCTGCCAGAAAGTCCTATCTAAACTTTTCGGATACTATCCATCACCAAGGCCTTCGTCTGGCTATGGGAGCCTTTTGTACTTCTCCCGTATTAAGTCTTTATGTGGAAGCAGGTGATCCATCTTTAACTTCGCGCAGAGAAAAACTTTCTCTTCAGTATGCTATCAGACTTGCTGCTAATCCATCTTATCCGGCTTTCAAAATTGTATTTCCACCTGAATTTGTAGATAAGTATGATATTAACCCACAGCAATTAAACCTTTTGGATTACGTATATTACCACTGCTAGAAAATTCAGGTATCGACCTTAAAATTATTCAAAAAAAAACATGAAACCGCCGACGTTTCATCTTGGTGTATTAATAAACCTTCCATTTTGTTTGACTTACATGATGGCAAAAACATCCGAATCAAATCCAGTACTACTCAAACGAAACTTTCAGGTACTCCAATCACGTTACAATGATTGCCAGCAAGTCTATACTGGTGGCTCCAAAGAAGGAGATACAGTTGGTTGTGCGTATGTTTCTAAGGATGTACAAAAAACCTTTCGCTTCCAGATGGTCAATTTTTAGAGCTGAAGCCAAAGCAACAGACATCTCTTTAGATTTTGTCGGTTCTTGTCGGTTCTTCAACAATTCAAAAAGCAATTATATTTTCTGATTCTCTTTCTGTGCTTAAGGCTTTAGACCATTCATCATCCAAAAATCCTCAAATACAAAAACTGATCGAAAAAAACATCACGAAATTTCTGAAACACACCAAATCTTGTTTTGTTGGCTTTCGAGCCATATTGGCATTGTTGGCAATGAGTATGCTGACAAGAAAGCAAAGGAATCGCTCAATCTTGATCCGTCTATTTTTAAGATTCCTTTTAATAATCTTGTCGGAATGGAAAGGCGATGGGATCGTGCAATAGATAACAAACTCCATGCTGGTGTTGGAACAAAATTCTCTCCTGCACGGGTTTCCAGGAGAGAGTATTAGTATTAACGCGACTGCGCATTGGCCATACTACAGTTACAGTTAAGACCACTTTTGAACAGTCCCAAAGGTGGTCTCTGGCCAGAGGAATCTGTTTGCAGAAAACACAAAGAAAGAATAACTGCAGCCTACTAAATAAGCTTTTTAAAGCAGAATTAGTCTGATTTTTAGGTGGTCTTAATAGCGGAATTTCACTTATTCTGTAGGCTTTGCCAATGTGGTTTGCTGTTTACATAACGAAAACACGCCTATATTATTCTGACCGCCTTGAACCTCACTTTTATATAGTAACACTGGGGTTTGCAGGGGTCAGCCTTATTTTTCTTATTTCTGCTCTAAAATAAAGATTGTGGGTACTCGTTAGAACCCCCTCATCGAGGCGGTTCTAACGACTACCCACAATCTATATTTTGAGCAGAAGTAAGAACAATTTCACAATTTTTCATCTAAAAATTTTCGTTTTTTCGCGGTAAAACTAACAATGTATTTGTATATGCGTGTTTACGTAATGAAAGCGTCATTTTATGTACAGAGCTTAACTGCTGCAATTAATTTTTCGTGCAAACGTGTGAAAAAAAAAAAGAATATTAATGACGTTTCGATCTTCTTTAACCCTTATCTTGTTGAATATTCATCTAAGCCACACCCATTTCTGCCTATCAACCAATCAAATTATTTGATGTAATTTATTGCTACAAATTCATAAACTGAATGCCAAACAGTGTAGATCCTGCTCAGATGGCCAAACAGTGTAGAGCCTGCTCAGATGGCTTCTTCAGAAGCCTTCTGATCTGGATCTACACTGTTTGCAAAGATAGGGGTTGTGGTGAACAGCAAGATAAGGGTTAAGCTTTTAGCCAAACTGCCGAAATTTCAGACCTCTGGTGCAGGAAAATTATTTTTTACTTAACACTTCTCCTACTGCATAGATTAATTTTGTCACACCCAATTGGTTATCATATGAACCAATCAAATCATTTGACGTTACGTATTCAATCAATTCACAAACAAAATGGCAAACTGTGTAGATCCAAACCAGATGGCTTCTATAGAAGCTATCTGATCTGGAGATACGATATTTGCAAGACACGCGGACAAGTCCGTGAAATGAAGAGCCCCTTAAACCCAATTTTATATAGAGAAAATTGGGGTTTACCGGGCTATAGATAATTTTTTTCTTATTTCTTCTCCAAGACATGGGTTGTGGGACTCGTTAGAACCGCCTCAATGAGGCGATTCTAATGAGCACCACAAACTATGTTTGAAGTAACAATAAGAAAAATATCACAGATTTTCATAAGAAAAGTAGCCATTATTTGGGGATGTGAAAAAATGCCCTATGTCGCACGGATGTGTTATCGTAATGGAACATTATGCATTGTTGTGATCAACAAAATAAAGGTTAGCAAGGGTTAGTGTAGCCAATAACCTGTCACCGTCATGTATGTTGGTCTGTCATCGCCCGGGTTGCGGTGGTTTCAGTTAATGCATGGAAAATAAAACATAACTGTTGTGACATGGCTTCCCATACTCGGACATTTATTTTCCTCTCCATTATGATAACATACCCGTGCAACAAAGTGCATTTTTCACATCTCCAAAATGGCTACTTTTCTGATGAAAATCTGTCATATTTTTGTTATTTTTACTTCAAACATAGGTTATGGGTGCTCGTTAGAACCGCCTCATTGAGGCGGTTCTAACGAGTACCCACAACCTATGTCTTGGAGCAGAAACAAGAAAAATAATGTATACCCCCTTAAACCACAGTTTTCTCTATATAAAGTGGGGTTTATGGGGTTGTTCATTTCATTGACTTGTTCACGTGATGCTCCACGACAATAAAATGTGGAACTAAATAAAATATATAAATATTACTGTTGAATTCTATATTTTCGGTTTTCTGTTCTTTTCTAATTGTGTTATAGCATTTTACGGTGATGCTGCGTAGTCGTTTTTGCATAAAGCGATTAAAGCAACATAACAAAACGCAAGTTCAGGAAACAAAGGCCATCGGAAAGACTCTTGTTATTTATTGATTTTTGATTTTCTTTAGTCGGGGAACACAAAACCATAATCGATTTTTGTAGAATGTAAATATTACTGGAAAGCACATATTAACATCCCCATTACGATAATACCCCCGGGCGACATAGTACATTTTTCACATCTCTAAAACGGATACTTTTCTACGAAAGCCTAATAGGCTCAGGTATGAGAAAATAAAATTATATAAAGGCGTAGTAACGCGAAACAAAAGGCGTAGTAACGCGAAAAAAGGCGTAGTAACGCAAAAGAATGGCGTAGGAACGCGAATCAAAAGGCGTAGTAACGCAAAAGAAAGGCGCAATAACGCGAAAAAAGGCGTAGTAACGCAAACGAAAGGCGTAGTAACGCAAAATAAAGGCGTAGTTACGCAAAAGAAAGGCGTATTAACGCGAAAAAGGCGTAGTAACGCAATAAAAAAGGCGAAGTAATGCGAACCAAAAGGCGTAGTAACGCAAAAGAATGGCGTAGTAACGCGAAAAAAGGCGTAGTAACGCCAAAGAATGGCGTAAAAACGCGAATCAAAAGGCGTAGTAACGCCAAAGAAAGGCGTAGTAACGCGAAAAAAAGGCGTAGTAACGCAAAAGAAAGGCGTAGTAACGCAAAAAAGGCGTAGGAACGCAAATAAAGGCGTACTAACGCGAATCAAAAGGCGTTGTCACGCGAATCAAAAGGCTTAGTAACGCACAAGGAAGGCGTAACAACG
This sequence comes from Lucinisca nassula, assembly GCA_963580285.1. Classification (NCBI taxonomy): domain Eukaryota; kingdom Metazoa; phylum Mollusca; class Bivalvia; order Lucinida; family Lucinidae; genus Lucinisca; species Lucinisca nassula. Next base: position 123,643,170 of record OY757020.1, read on the forward strand.
CGAAAGAAAAAGGCGTAGTGTCGCGAATCAGAAGGCGTTATAATGCTGAAACAAGAGGGCCATGATGGCCCTGGATCGCTCACCTGATCCATAGCGTAACATGTGTGCCCCGGGGAGGTCCATTATTGGCCCCAGGGCTATAATGTGCATAATGTTGTGGGAGGTCTAAAAGGGGTGAAGCTTCATATCAAATATCAACAAAGGCTATAATTTGAACAGTCTTGGCAAAGGTCCACAAGATGAAGCTACACACCAAATATCAAAGACCTCGTCCTTGCGGTTTCAGAGAAGAATATTTTTTTTTTAAAATATTCCCTACATAAGCCTAGTCAAAACCAAATGGCCCCGGGGCGGGGGCATCATGGCCGCAGGGCCTTAATTTAAACAATATTGATAGAGGTCCACTTGATGAAGCTTCACACCAAATATCAAAGACCTGGGCCTTGCTGTTTTAGAGAAGAAGATTTTCAAAGATTATCTCTATATAAGTCTATGTAAAACCAATGGGCCCCGGGGCGGCGGCCTTTGTGGCCCCAGGACTATAATTTGAACAATCTTGGTAGAGGTCCACCAGATGAAGCTCCATACCAAATATCAAAGACCTGTGCCTAGTAGTTTCAGAGAAAAAGATGTTTAAAAATTTCCCTTTATAAGTCTATGTAAAACCAAAGGGTCTCGGGCGGGAACATTTTTTGAAACGGATACAAAATTCAAAGTTTCAAACTCGTGACCTTGAGTAATTTATGGGTTCTGCACATCAGCTCACTGAGGGGTGTTCTGACGAAAGTTTAATGAAAATCCTTCCAGGGGTAAAGGAGATATGAAACGGACACAAAATACGAAGTTTCTAACTCGAGACCTTCAACTGTGACCTTGACACGGCATAGTGCATTTATGGGTTATGCACATCAGCTCAATGAGGGGGTATTTGACCAAAGTTTAATGAAAATCCTTTGAAGGGTAAAGGAGATAAGGAAGGGACACAAAATTCAAAGTTTCAAACTCGTGACCTTTAAACGTGACCTTGACCTGGTGTCGGTATGATTCATTTATGCCGGGTTCTGCACATCAGCTCACTGAAAAGAATATGTGACCAAAGGTTAATGGAAATCCTTCCAATGGTAAAGGAGATATGGAACAGACACAAAATTCAAAGTTTCAAACTCGTGACCTTGATCTTGAGTCTGCAAGGTTCATTTATGGATCCTGCACATCAGCTCACTAAGACGAAGACTTTACCAAAGATTCACGAAAATCTATCAAGCGATATGGAGCGGACAAGAAAGTGTTATGAACAGACAGACGGACGGGCGGGCGAACGGACGGACAGATGGACAGACGGACAGACGAAGTTCATTCCTATAATCCCCGCTCCGCTTCGCGGCGTTGAATTAACTATTCCATGTACCAGCAACACATCTTATGGTCTGGGCGATAACTAGAATACCATGGCAAACGGAGTTGTGGTTCTTGCTCATGAATCACCTACAATTGTATCAAGTCCCATCATATACATGTATATCTCAAAGGGTATTGAAGTTATTGCGATTACAAAGTTATATTGTCAGGGGTGTTACCTAAAACCATGTCATCCAGAGTTGTTGCTTTTTCTCATGACACGACCTCTTAACCTCACAAGTGCCATCAACATATCTGAAAGGGTATTTTAGTTACGGAGATCAAACACTTATAGGGTATAACTAAAATATCAGTGCACGTAGAGTTGTGGTTCTTGCTCATGACATGTCTTCTGTACTTCATATAAAACTAAACTAACTACCATCAATATATCTTAAATTGGCTGGAGTTAGTGCGATGACAAGGTTAAATTGTCAGCGGAGACCTTGTGTACAATATTTTTATCAAGTCCCATCGATATATCTCAAAAGTTATTGGAGTAATTGTGATCACAAGGCTATATTGTTAGGGGAGAAAACCAAAATACCAAGGCACCCAGAGTTGTGATTGTTTCTCACGACAGGCCTTCTTGACCTCATGTTCAACTATACTTAATACCATCAATAAATGAGCAATCCGTGGCAAAACCTACAATAAGGCATGTTCGCCAAACGAAGACTCAGATCAGCCTGCGCATCTGCGCAGTCTGATCAGAGTTTTCATTGTGCGCACAAAGGATAGCTAAGGGTCAAATGCTCCTTCATGCAGCATAAGAAGTCTCTGGTTAGACTATATGGATGCGCAGACTGATATGAGTTTTCGATGACCGTACATGTCTTATTGTAGGTTTTGTCGTGCGCTGGCTGAAATGTCAAAGGATATTGTTTCTTGTTTGTTTGATTTGAGGTTTAATGTCCCCGTCAACACAGTACAGGTCATTTCCAATTTTGTGGGACTTTTACCCGACACCTCAAACCCTGTCGCCCAATGAAACCAATAGGGTTAATAAGCATGGACGGACCGATTCGCACCGCTTAGCCTGGGCAGACTTAGCCGTTTACCAGTACTCGTGTGCGGTCGGTTTCAGCTCTGCATGGAAGTATCATGCAGCCCATCCATTTCTTCAAGCCCCGATGGGCGGGGGCCCCAAAGGATATTGGAATGATGGCGATCACAAGGTTGTGTCTATGGAAGGAAGGACGGACGGACGTACGCCAGTCTGATCGCTATATCCCCTAAACCTATTCTTTCGGGGGATAAAAAGGCGTAGTAACGCGGAAGAAAGGCCTGGTAACGCACAAGAAAGGCATAGTAACGCGAATAAAAAGGCGTAGTAACGCGAAAAAAGGCGTAGTAATGCGAATAAAAGGCGTAGTAACGCGAACCAAAAGGCGTAGTAACGCGAACCAAAAGGCGTAATAACGCCTTCTTTCGCGTTACTACGCCTTTCTTTTGCGTTACTGCGCCTTTTTTTCGCGTTACTACGCCTTTGGATTCGCGTTACTACGCCTTTGGATTCGCGTCATTACGCCTTTCTTTTGCGTTACTACGCATTTTTAGCTCGCGTTACGATAGAAACGGGGGGTGGCGGGGACGGGGGGGGGGGGGGCTATTGCAATAACCCGGCGTCCGGTGTCAGCGTCGGCGTCGGCGTCGGCATTTGGTTAATGTTTACATGTCAGCTCTTATTTGTGATGTTTTACAAATTTATTTTCAAATAAAATAAAAAATGGGTTAAAAATCAGCATTTTACATATTCTTTTTTTCTCCATTCCCCAGGTTTTTTGGACTTAAATTGGACTTTTTGAGAAGTTAATATTTTCCTCTGTATTACCTCCCTTACTTCCCTTTGGGATCTTAATCAAGAGGTTGTGAGTTCGAATCCTGGGAGAGGAACAATTTTTTTTTCTAACACAGCGAGTTCGACTTCAAGGGTCCGCGGGTCAAGGTAACTATGGCTATTTTTAGAAAAAAAAAACATAGTCATCGCTCTTGCACATTCATTTATTGATGGATTTTAATATAACTTCACACGAATGTTGGGTATGATGATATCTCGAGTGACATTGGCTTTCAGGGTCCAGGGCTCAAGGTCTAGGTCACTAATTTTATAGTTCGGGGGTCAGGGTCACTATGGCTATTTTTAAGAAAAACATTGCCGTCGATCTTGCCCCTTATTTATTGATGGATTTTATTATAACTTCACACAAATGTTGGGCATGATGATACCTCGAGCGAATTTGACTTTCAGAGTCCAGTAGCCATTTTGAGAAAAACTTGGTCATTACTCTAGTGTAAACATTTATTGATGGGTTTAATGATAATGTCATACAAATGTTAGGTGTGATGATATCTCGAGTGAGTTAGACGTTCAGGGTTCTCGCATTTGTTTATATATTGTTAAGTCACGAAAATTTTGGCTTGATAATATCTCGAGCAAGTTCGATTGTCAGGGTCCAAGGCTAAGGGTCACTGTTTTTTCGCCTTTTGATTGGCGTTACTGCGCCTTTTGTTTTGCGTTTATACGCCTTTTTTGGCGTTATTACGCCTTTTGTTTCGCGTTACTACGCCTTTGATTCGCGTTACTACGCCATTCTTTTGCGTTACTACGCCTTTTGATTCGCGTTACTACGCCTTTCTTTTGCGTTACTACGCCTTTTGATTCGCGTTACTACGCCTTTATTTGGCGTTACTACGCCTTTTTTCGCATTATTACGCCTTTTGTTTCGCGTTACTACGCCTTTGATGCGCGTTACAACGCCATTCTTTTGCGTTACTACGCCTTTTAATTCGCGCTACTACGCCTTTATTTTGCGTTACTACGCCTTTTTTTTGCGTTACTACGCCTTTCTTTGCGTTACTACGCCTTTATTCGCATAGCTTCGCCTTTTGATTGGCGTTTCTGCGCCTTTTGTTTTGCGTTTCTACGCCTTTTTTAGCGTTATTACAAATTTTGTTTCGCGTTACTACGCCTTTGATTCGCGTTACTACGCCATTCTTTTGCGTTTCTACGCCTTTCTTTTGCGTTACTACGCCTTTTTTCGCGTTACTACGCCTTTCTTTGCGTTACTACGCCTTTTTTTCGCGTAGCTTCGCCTTTTGATTGGCGTTACTGCGCCTTTTGTTTTGCGTTTCTACGCCTTTTTTGGGCTTTATTACAACTTTTGTTTCGCGTTACTACGCCTTATTCGCGTTACTACGCCATTCTTTTGCATTACTACGCCTTTTGATTCGCGTTACTACGCCTTTCTTTTGCGTTACTACGCCATTCTTTTGCGTTACTACGCCTTTCTTTGCGTTACTACGCCTTTTTTCGCACAGCTTCGCCTTTTGATTGGCGTTACTGCGCCTTTTGTTTTGCGTTTCTACGCCTTTTTTGGCGTTATTACAACTTTTGTTTCGCGTTACTACGCCTTTGATTCGCGTTACTACGCCATTCTTTTGCATTACTACGCCTTTTGATTCGCGTTACTACGCCTTTCTTTTGCGTTACTACGCCTTTTTTCGCGTTACTACGCCTTTCTTTGCGTTACTACGCCTTTTTTCGCGTAGCTTCGCCTTTTGATTGGCGTTACTGCGCCTTTTGTTTTGCGTTTCTACGCCTTTTTTTGCGTTTTTACGCCTTTTGTTTCGCGTTACTACGCCTTCACAGAATTTTATTTTCTCTTACTTGAGCCTATTAGGCTTTCGTACTTTTCTGATGAAAATCCGTGATTTTTTTCTTATTTATACTGCAAACATAGATTGTGGGTGCTCGTTAGAAGGCGGTTCTAACGACCTATGTGTTGGAGCAGAAATAAGAAAAATAAAGTACACCCCCGTAAACCCCAGTTTTCTCTATATAAAGTGGGGTTTAGAGGGGTGTTCATTACACGGACTGGTTAACGTAGTTTACTTGTCCTCGGACAGATCTATACACCACAACCTCTTTATAACACTATTGATGGGGTGCAAAGCAGAAACCGTGTTGTTGTATCCAACACTTGGCATTGACGTTGATTTGACGTTGTCCTAGCGATGTGTGCCTGCTAGGTTGTAATTTCACCACATATAAATGGAATCGGGCATAAGGCATTTTGTGAGATTCAGAATGAGACACTCTGTTCATGCAGAATATAGGAATTGCAGTTAGACTGGGGCTAGTTGATACACGAGGTTAGTTGATACGGTACCCCTAAAAGAGACATGGCGCGAAATTTCATGTAAACATATATACTGTCTGGTGCCATGGTCTTTTCCCGCTCTTTTGTTCTCCCAGGCAACGGTTCTGGACACTTTGTGCAAACGTTAGACACGGAAATACATATTTGAGGTATGTAAGTAAAATTTTGTAAATATTAAAACAAATGATCTTCCTCATAAGCGTTTTATGATATAAAGGTTCTTTTTATTTTATCTTAGACCTATGAGACACTGTTATTTATCAACATATTTTATTTGATCTAGATGAGCTCTTTGTTCTTAAAAAAAACATAAACACTGTGTAGTGGCGGCTGGGGTTTAGGAGTTTATTGGTACAGTAAAACAACTAACCCCGCTTTGAAACAAATGTAATAAAAGTAAAACATGACAGCATAATTCTCAAATTGGATGGCTTTCGTTGAATGTAGCAGGCAAGTTAATTCCAGTAATACACGCAATGCAAAATACGCGGTAAATACAAGTTAATTCCAGTAATACACGCAATACAAAATACGAACAACTTATTTACCCATTTAGTACAAAACCCCAAACCGGGTACCCTGGCAAACAGTGCAGACCAGATCAGACGCCGCAGAACGTGGCGTCTGATAAGGGCCTACACTATTTGAAAAAAGTTCAGCTATTTTCCAAATAGTTTTTGAAGCAAACACAACCTGACACGCCTAAATTTTGAAATGGACTCGCAAAAGAATTACGGTCAAAAGCTGCTCAACCGTCCAACATAACTAAAGGGTTTGTGGTATCAGGATTGTTTCCTTTCAACAACGACGTCTTCAATGATGTTGAATTGGCTCCCTCGACCATTAACTATCGGCCACTGCGCAGTCGGACGAAACAACTACAAGGCAGTAAGTGGGGATATGTAACTACTCCTGAAGAAGTAGCGTCGCAGATATCACAAATGTTATTGAGATAGAGACCATTTCGTGTACCTAAAGGTCAGCTGTGTCAAATTATCTTCAAGAACGGGGCCAGAGTGTGATTGAAATCCGCGGAGATACACTGTCTACTGTACGCTGTCGGCAAAAGTCTCAGTGATGAGTGATTAGGAAATATGACAAGTGACGATCTCTGTTTAAAGTTAAAGAATGAGATTTACCCATTTAGTACCGGAAACCCCAAAACGGGTAGTTGGCAAACAGCGCAGGCCCAGATCAGACGCCGCAGAACGCGGCGTCTGATCAGGGCCTTCACTGTTTGCAAAAAGTTTAGCAATTTTCCAAATAAATTTTGAACAAAACACAACATGACAGCCTTAAATTGTGAAATGGACCCCTGCCATATATAAGGAGGAAGATTCCATTTGGTACAAAAATGATTAATAACAATTCACTCCATTATCAGTGACACTGATATAATGGAGGATAGGGCTGGCTAATCGGAACTGAAAAGATAATCGATTATCAGTCATGTCATTGCGATCGATAATCGATTAGTAATCGCTAAGGTGTTTGTTATAATTTTACCTGTCTGGCTTTCTTCTTAGCATGACTCTACCATATGTTGCACTTTATCATATGTATATTTGAACAGACAGGCCTCAGCAAACAGTGAAGACCCAGATGAGACGCCGCAGAATGCGGCGTCTCATCAGGGTCTGCACTGTTTGCCACTCATCCAGCTATTTTCGTATAACTTTGGGTAGTAAATTGTACCTATCAAGTAATCGATTAAAAGCAAACCAGCGATGATAATCATTTTTGTGGAACTAATCGATCGATTACTCGATTGTACGATTAATCGTGTCAGCCTTAATGGAGGATATAAGTTAATCATATGACGTCGTTGATAAGCAGTGGATAATAACACTTTGGCGTGATTTAGTAACGTCATGACGACGTCGATGTCAACCATGCATTTTTGTGGAAAAAAATGTCAAATTTAAAGGCGTTAAATTCAATTTAAAGTGGTCATATGATAAACAGAATCTTACACTCGTGGTCATTTAATATGAAATTTATGAAACTCGCCGAAGCTGGTTTCATTAATTTGATATGAAATGACCACTCGTGTAAGATCCTCTATATGTAAATGAAAATCAATTTAACACTGATTCCGGGGATATAATTTTATCAGCATTATGCAATGCTCTTCGCGTAACGGCTACAATATATCAATATCGAGATGAGGATGTGGTTGAAATACCACAGAGTCTTGGCCGACCCGGTGTCTCCACTACAGGATGTATCCATCTTGCTCTAAATGGCAAAGGAGCCGCTGACTATTACAACGCAGTTTCGAAACACAGGGAGTCAGGAGGGCTCGCCTTAAAAACGTCACCTTCGATTTCAAAGCCTGAGGAAGTTCAAAATCAGACGGCACCACAGACATTAAAACCAGAGCATACCAGACCTTAACCGAAAGCCCCAGCGAGACAGCAAAGTACCAACGGAAGGTAAAACAAGAGTGCAATTTTAACAGACATTTCTGAAAAGACAGCTTTAGAGGAAGAATGTAGAAACAGTAAATCAAAACAAGAGGACCAAGATGGTCCCATATCGCTCACCTCAGCTAACAGATTCAAAGTTTCAGGAGGTGCCAACCTTTACTGAAGGATTTATGGGATGACAAGGTGATGACACGGTAAGCATTTTCTGCAAATCAAGTAGAATGTAACTCTATGATAAGTAGGCTGACCTTACCGGTTTTCAAACTCATTCAAACTTTTATCCCTCACTTGCTTATATGTAACTTTCAAGAATATCCGATATAACCTGAAGGGGCTATGGTGATGACACGGTCAAAAAACATAACTCCATGAGTAATCAATCCTACATCGCTAATTTTCGAACATATCCAAGCTCTCAACCCCAGCTTATTTGTATGTAAGTTTCAGGAAGATCCGATCAAAACTGAAGGGGCTACGGTGATTACAAGGTCGAAAATAGGCATTTTCTATAATCAAGGGGGACATAACTCTCCGAAATATACGCCGACCTCACCAATTGTTTAACTCAGCCAAGGTTTTATCCCTTACTTACTAACAGGTAAGTTACAAAAAGATCCGATGAAAACTGAACGGGCTATGGTGATGACAAGATCAAAAATATGATTTTGTCAGCGGTAAAGGGGGCGTAACTCTATAATAGATGAGCCAACCTCATCAGTTTTTTAACTCATCCGAGCTTTTATCCCTGACTTACTTGTTTGTAAGTTTCAAGAAGATCCAATCAAAACTGAAGGGGATGACGAAGTCAAAAATAAGCATTTTCAGCAAATGAGGTGACATAGCTCCATCAGTAATTGGCCCACATCGCTTGTTTTTAAAATCATTCAAGCTTTTAAATCGGTCTTTTCAAGAAGATCCAATCCAGACTGAAGGGGCTACGGTAATGCCAAGGTAAAAATCGGCATTTTCAGCAATCAAAGGGATGTAACTCTATGAAAAATGGGCCGATTTGGCCGGTTTTCGAACTCATCCGAGATTTTATTCCCAGCCACATACATATAAGTTTCAGAAAGATCCGATGAAAACTGAAGGAGATATGGTGATGACAAGGTCAAAATAGGCATTTTCAGCAATCAAAGGGACATAACTTTATGATAACTGGACTGACTTGGTCAGTTTACAAACTCATCCGAGCTTTTATCTCTAGCCACCTTACATATAAGTTTCAGAAAGATCCGATAAAAACTGAAGGGGCTACGGTGATGACAAGGTCAAAAATCGGCAATTTCAGAAATCAAACCGGATGCTTTTAGCTTTATGAGTGTTACCATATATGGGTATGGCGGCCATTTTGGTCATGTGACCTGGACATAAAACGGTTCCCCCAATAAATGCGCCTTATCGTAAGGAGCAAAAATATATCTTATACTTTAGTACTGTATTCTGAATCGTTTGCAGGATAAAATCCAACACAAAAGCATATGTGTCAAAGTTTGACCTAGGCACAAAGAAGGTCAAGGTCAACCCAGGGTCACCATTTTAGCAATTTATGATGGGCCTACGTTCCAGATGCTATTTATCAAGTTTCGTGGAAATCTGCACATTGGTTCTGGAGAAGACTATTTTTGAAGGGTTTTTACCAAATATTGCTTGGCGGCCATTTTGGTCATGTGACCTGGACCCCATGAGGAAATTTTGGTTTCCCCCATCCCGTAGAGGCTCCATATGAAATTTGACTTCAATCGGCCCAACGATTTCCGAGGAGAAGCAGTTCGAAAATTTTCACATTTTTCGCCTCGGCGAGGCTGTACTAAATGGAATGTAATATTTCGCAAGTTCATTGATAAGATCTCATTGATATTTATCAGTATGCCAAAAATTGTTTAAATATTCCAAGCGGTTAAGTCACTATCACCAATTTTCACAAACGGGTTACGGACGGACAGATAGACAGACCATATATGGCTTGGCGGCCATTTTGGTCATGTGTCCTGGACCCCATGAGCAATATTTGGTTTCCCCCATCCCATAGAGGCTCCATATGAAATTTGATTTCAATCGGCCCAACGGTTTCCGAGGAGAAGCAGTTCGAAAATTTTCACATTTTTCGCCTCGGCGAAGCTATACTAAATGGAATGTAATATTTCGCAAGTTCATTGGTTATATCTCATTGATATCTATCAGTATGCCAAAAATTGTTTAAATATTCCAAGCGGTTAAGTCACTATCACCAATTTTCACAAACGGGTTACGGACGGACAGACAGACAAACCATATATGGCTTGGCGGCCATTTTGGTCATGTGACCTTGACCCCATGAGCAAATTTTGGTTTCCCCCATCCCATAGAGGCTCCATATGAAATTTGACTTCAATCGGCCCAACGGTTTCCGAGGAGAAGCAGTTCAAAAATGTTCGAAAATTTTCACATTTTTCGCCTCGGCGAGGCTATACTAAATGGAATGTAATATTTCGTAAGTTCATTGGTTAGATCTCATTGATATCTATCAGTATGCCAAAAATTGTTTAAATATTCCAAGCGGTTAAGTCACTATCACCAATTTTCACAAACGGGTTACGGACGGACCCAAAGAAGGTCAAGGTCAACCCAGGGTCACCATTTTAGCAATTTATGAAAGGCCTACATCCCAGATGCTATTTATCAAGTTTCGTGGAAATCTGCACAGTGGTTCTGGAGAAGACTATTTTTGAAGGGTTTTTACCATATATGGCTTGGCGGCCATTTTGGCCATGTGACCTGGACCCCATGAGCAAATTTTGATTTCCCTATCCCATAGAGGCTCCATATGAAATTTGACTTCAATCGGCCCAACGGTTTCCGAGGAGAAGCAGTTCGAAAATTTTCACATTTTTCGCCTCGGCGAGGCTATACTAAATGGAATGTAATATTTCGCAAGTTCATTGGTACGATCTCATTGATATCTATCAGTATGCCAAAAATTGTTTAAATATTCCAAGCGGTTAAGTCACTATCACCAATTTTCACAAACGGGTTACGGACGGACAGACAGACAAACCATATATGGCTTGGCGGCCATTTTGGTCATGTGACCTTGACCCCATGAGCAAATTTTGGTTTCCCCCATCCCATAGAGGCTCCATATGAAATTTGACTTCAATCGGCCCAACGGTTTCCGAGGAGAAGCAGTTCAAAAATGTTCGAAAATTTTCACATTTTTCGCCTCGGCGAGGCTATACTAAATGGAATGTAATATTTCGTAAGTTCATTGGTTAGATCTCATTGATATCTATCAGTATGCCAAAAATTGTTTAAATATTCCAAGCGGTTAAGTCACTATCACCAATTTTCACAAACGGGTTACGGACGGACCCAAAGAAGGTCAAGGTCAACCCAGGGTCACCATTTTAGCAATTTATGAAAGGCCTACATCCCAGATGCTATTTATCAAGTTTCGTGGAAATCTGCACAGTGGTTCTGGAGAAGACTATTTTTGAAGGGTTTTTACCATATATGGCTTGGCGGCCATTTTGGCCATGTGACCTGGACCCCATGAGCAAATTTTGATTTCCCTATCCCATAGAGGCTCCATATGAAATTTGACTTCAATCGGCCCAACGGTTTCCGAGGAGAAGCAGTTCGAAAATTTTCACATTTTTCGCCTCGGCGAGGCTATACTAAATGGAATGTAATATTTCGCAAGTTCATTGGTACGATCTCATTGATATCTATCAGTATGCCAAAAATTGTTTAAATATTCCAAGCGGTTAAGTCACTATCACCAATTTTCACAAACGGGTTACGGACGGACAGACAGACAAACCATATATGGCTTGGCGGCCATTTTGGTCATGTGACCTTGACCCCATGAGCAAATTTTGGTTTCCCCCATCCCATAGAGGCTCCATATGAAATTTGACTTCAATCGGCCCAACGGTTTCCGAGGAGAAGCAGTTCAAAAATGTTCGAAAATTTTCACATTTTTCGCCTCGGCGAGGCTATACTAAATGGAATGTTATATTTCGTAAGTTCATTGGTTAGATCTCATTGATATCTATCAGTATGCCAAAAATTGTTTAAATATTCCAAGCGGTTAAGTCACTATCACCAATTTTCACAAACGGGTTACGGACGGACAGACAGAATGACAGAATGACAGACTGACAGAATGACAGAATGACACGGTGATTTTAGGGCACACTTAGAAAAAACCGACTTCAGTCGGTTGCTTTTTCTGCGGGTCGTGCAATGGACGTAACTCTATGATAAATGGGCCGACTTGGCCGGTATTAGAACTCGTCTGAGGTTTTATCCCCAGCCACCTTTCATATAAGTTTCAGAAAGATCCGATCAAAACTGAAGGGGCTACCGTGATTACAAGTTCAAAAATCGGCATTTTTAGCAATCAAAGGGACGTAACTCTATGATAAATGGGCCGACTAGGCCGGTTTTCAAACTCGTCCGAGTTTTTATCCCCAGCCACCTTACATATAAGTTTCAGAAAAATCCGATCAAAACTGAAGGGGCTACGGTGATGACAAGGTCAAAATTCGGCATTTTCGGCAATCAAAGGGACGTCACTCTATGTAAATGGGCCGACTTGGTCGGTTTTCGAACTCACCCGAGGTTTGATCCCCAGCCACCTTTACATATAAGTTTCAGAAAGATTCGATCAAAACTAAAGGGGCCACGGTGATGACAAAGTAAAAAATCGCAATTTTCAGCAATCAAAGGTACGTAACTCTATGATAAATGGGCCGACTTGGCCGGTTTTCGAACTAATCCGAGTTTATATCCCCAGCCACCATACATATAAGTTTCAGAGAGATCCGATCAAAACTGAAGGCGCTGATGACAAGCATATTCCCATTGTAAGTCTATGGGACCATAGCAACCAAAGTTTTAGAGCGATTTCGAAAAAAAATTATGTCATCAATGCCCCACCAGAGGCATGCTACAGATGAGAAATGATTGAGATCAGCCTGCAGGCTGCAGAGATATAGCTGCTCAAAAGTGTGGACGGACGACGGACGGACGGACGACGGATGACCCACTATATTATAAGCTCCCCTGGAGCCTTCGGCGCAGGTGAGCTAAAAAGCTTATGTCATCAATGCCCCACCAGAGGCATGCTACAGATGGGAAATGATTGAGATCAGCCTGCAGGCTGCAGAGATATAGCTGGTCAATAGTGTGGACTGACGACGGAGGTACAACCATCCTCTAACCTTCGGCCAAGGTGAGCTAAAAATCGACACTTTCAGCAATCAAAGGCTCGTAACTCCATTATAAATGGGCCAGCTTGGCCGATTTTCGAATTCATCCGAGGTTTTATCCCCAGCCACCTTACATATAAGTTTCAGAAAGATCCGATCAAACCTGAAGGGACTACGATGATGACAAGGTCAAAAATCTTCATTTTCTGCCATCAAACCGACGTACATGTAACTTTGTGATAAATGGGACGACTTAGCCGGTTTTCGAACTCATCCGAGTTTTTATCCCCAGCCACCTTAAATATAAGTTTCAGAAAGATAAAAATAAGCATTTTCAACAAAGAAGTGACATAACTCCATTAGTAATTGACCCACATCGCTAGTTTTCGAACACATCTGAGCTTTTAACCCTGACTTACTTTTACTTAAGTTAAATGGACCAACTTGGCCGGTTTTCAAAATCATCCGAGTTTTTATCCCCAGCCACCTTACATATAAGTTTCAGAAAGATCCGATAAAAACTGAAGGGGCTACGGTGATGACAAGGTCAAAAATAGGCATTTTCAGCAATCAAAGGGACTTAACTCTATGATAAATGGGCCGACTTGGCCGGTTTTCTAACGCGTCCGAGTTTTTATCCCCAGCCACCTTACATATAAGTTTCAGAAAGATCCGACCAAAACTGAAGGGGCTACAGTGATGATAATTTCAAAAATCCGCATTTTCAGCATTCAAAGGGACGATACTCTATGATAAATTGGCTGACTTGGCCGGTTTTCGAATTCATCCGAGGTTTTATCCCCAGCAATCTTACACATAAGTTTCAGAAACATCCGATCAAAACTGAAGGGGCTACGGTGATGACAAGGTCAAAAATGGCATTTTCAGCAATCAAATGGACGAAACTCTATGATATATGGGCCGACTTGGCTGGTTTTCGAATTCATCCGAGTTTTTATCCCCAGCCACCTTACATATCAGTTTCTGAAAGATCCGATCAAAACTGAAGGGGCTACTGTGATGACAAGGTCAAATATCTACATTTTCAGCGTTTCCGACCAAAACTGAAGGGGCTACAGTGATGATAATTTCAAAAATCCGCATTTTCAGCATTCAAAGGGACGATACTCTATGATAAATTGGCTGACTTGGCCGGTTTTCGAATTCATCCGAGGTTTTATCCCCAGCAATCTTACACATAAGTTTCAGAAACATCCGATCAAAACTGAAGGGGCTACGGTGATGACAAGGTCAAAAATGGCATTTTCAGCAATCAAATGGACGAAACTCTATGATATATGGGCCGACTTGGCTGGTTTTCGAATTCATCCGAGTTTTTATCCCCAGCCACCTTACATATCAGTTTCTGAAAGATCCGATCAAAACTGAAGGGGCTACTGTGATGACAAGGTCAAATATCTACATTTTCAGCAATCAAAGGGACGTAACTCTATGATAAATAGGTCTACTTGGCAGGTTTTAGAACTCATCCGAGTTTTTATCACCAGCCACCTTAAATATAAGTTTCAGAAAGATTTGATCAAAGCTGAAGGGGCTATTGTGATGACAAGGTCAAAAATCGGCATTTTCAGCAATCGAAGGGACGTAACTCTATGATAAATGGGCTGACTTGGCCGGTTTTCGAACCAATCCGAGTTTTTATCCCCAGCCACATTACAAATATGTTTCAGTAAAACCCGATCAAAACTGAAGGGGCTACGGTCATGACAAGGTCAAATATCTGCATTTTCAGCAATCAAAGGGATGTTACTCTATGATAAATAGACCGACTTGGCAGGATTTTTAACTCATCCGAGCTTTTATCACCAGCCACCTTACATATAAGTTCAGTCCCCACCCATAGGGGCTAGAAGAAATACATGGGCTGCATGATGCTTCCACGCAGAGCTGAATCCGGCCCGCACACTAGTACTGGTAAACCGCTTAGAGGATCTAAGCCTGTCCAGGAACCGCGGTGCGAGGCGGACCGTCCATGCTAATAAACCCTATTGGTTTCATTGGGCGACAGGGCTTGAGATGTCATTTCATCACAATGTCGAGTAAAAGTCCCACAAAATTGGAAGCAACGTCTCCAAAATGAGCTTTACAGTGTTGACGGGGATGTTAAACCTCAAATCAAACAAACAAACTTACATATAAGTTTCAGAAAGATCCGATCAAAACTGAAGGGGCTACGGTGATGACAAGGTCAAAAATCAGCATTTTCAGCAATCAAAGGGACGTAACTCTATGATGAATGAGCCGACATGGCCGGTTTTTGAACTCATCCTAGTTTTTATGCCCAGCCACCATACATATAAGTTTCAGAAAGATCTGGTCAAAACTGAAGGTGCTACGGTGATGACAAGCATTTTCCCATTGTAAGTCTATTGGAAATTGGGATTGCCATAGCAACCAAAGTTTTTATTCAATTTTGATAAAAAGCTAAATTTTTCGTTGCCCCATCCAAGGCATGCTACAGACAAGAAATGATTGAGATCAGCATGCAGGCTGCAGAGATATAACTGGTCAAAAGTTGGGACGGACAGACGACGGACAACGGACGGCGGACGACCAGCCATACTATAAGCTCCCCTGGAGCCTTCGGCCCAGTTGAGCTAAAAAGCGAAAGGACAAAAATATAAATCCAAATTCATTGCTAAAAAACCATCAACGCGAAAGACAAAAAAGTCTAAAAAGAGTACAGCCAATAAAGAGGAGTGGTTTTGTCTTATCCATGTGGAGCCGTACTCCAATAGACGGATCCAATGTTTTGACATGTGACTTTGTTTACATTTCATTGCGCATGTGCGAATTACTTCCCCTTGAAATCTGACATCGATTATCGTTCGTCGTGGTTGGCGAAAAGCATCCGGCTCCATAGAACACGCTGTAAATAGGGGTTCAGTTCCGCGTTAATTTCAGTTGACCGTCACAGATAATCTATCTATTTACACTATAAATGGGTACTCACGTAGATATATTCTAGTTTTCTGCTTTGGATCATTAGTTATAGGCATTTTTATTAAAACAGAACTAGGGCCATCAAGCCCTGTAATCTCTGTAAATATGATCAGTAAATATGATCACAACAGTCCCGATTCTTCCGGAAACCATTAATTATAAGCTTAGTCATGTCTATTTTAATTGTTTAAAGGTCAAGATCATCGTTTCAAATCCAAATAAAAGGCATGCTTACAGACAATAAAATCGTGTTTACAACTGCGATAAATGGCGAAAGACGTCTTTTGCCAACCACGGGTAAGTCCCGGCAAATAGTATGACTGGGTGATGACGAAGTGCTTGGATGTGTCTATAGCAGACCCAGTGAATAGTCGATTAAGTGCACCGCATGTGCCGAGTGGACCCATGAAAAATAGAAGTGGAGGCAATGATCAGGAATTGATACAATCAACCCACAGCTCCCATCAGAGACACCAAAGGGAAAGAAACACAAATATGAAACAACAGACCTAATGGGAACATCAATAGCGGAAAGCCAAAGGGACAGTTACTTACCCACAAAATGGCCAATAGGCTACCCAAAATAAAATAATATAAGTGACACAAACACCCAAAGACAAACCGTAACAAAAATAACCCGCGACAGAAGAACCGACTTGGAACGGTCAGCGGAACGAATTCCACGGGGGGGGGGGGGGGGGGGGGGCGTTAATCGATTTTACGTTGCCACAATCCTCGCCCTTACTTCTGTCGCGATTTAGACAAATAATTTGTTCAGTCCGCATGAAGGCCTCCTAACTCATTAGTGCAACATCTCCGTTAACACAAATAATCAAACAACCACAGGGATGAAACCACTGAAACACTGAAATGCTGGAGCAAAAGAAAACCAAGTTAGACTCCGATGGGCCCGACCAGAGATAGAGTATCAGGCACCAACCAACATTACCTTGAATTAGATCTCTCTAATATTCTCAATAAGCCTTTACGCTGGAACCGTCATAGAATACCGGCGTGCAATTAAAGAGGGAAACAAAGAATGCGCACCGGCTGGAAAGGTCTTTGTTTGTCAAAATTGTAACTCTGACGATGAATATATCTGACACTGAAGATAAGACACAAATCGAATTCTAACCTAGGGGTCATATGAGTTATATGTGGATCTCTCATTATGTTTGCCATTAAGAGACACTGTTTAAAGTGAAGAATTTATAATGTATCTACATAATACGGCACACTGGTTTTATATGTTTACTAGTCCTATCGAGTATACAATGACTGTCAAGTGTCATCAAATTTATCCGTTGCCATGGAAAACATGTTCATGTTGTTTTTTGTTTGTTCCTGATTGCAATTTATCATATGACGTCGTCGATAAGCAGTGGATAACGTCGTGTAATAAAAATCGTATGACTACACGTGTAATAACACTTTGGCGGGATTAAGTAAAGTCATGACGACGTCCATGTCAACAATGCATTTTTGTGGAAAACTGTCAGATTTAAAGGCGATAAAATCCACTTTTAAGTGGTCATATGATAAACAGAATCTTACACTCATGACCACTCGTGTAAGATCTTATGTATAGACACGAATTTTGTTGGTTGCTTTAATTTCGTATCAACAAACCCCGACATGTGTATCAACACACGCCATTGGCGGGGTTATTTGATACATGAGAGTGTCGTTTATTAAATGACTCTTAATTAGACAATGAGGCAAATACATGTCCTAAACCACTATTAAAACGTAACAAAATAAGTAAGGTTTATTTTTTGACAAACACAACTGCGAGTTCGTGGAGACAAAACTATGAAAATTGTATTAACTAACCCCGGTCTCCCCTACATTTGAATTTTGACCCTGATACCCTTCCCTACATATACCCCATAGCTTTGTTTGTGTAACAGTTGTATTCGCAAGATCGGTTGACTTTGTTTACTTTTTTATTACAGAACATGCCAAAGGAAGGTGGAAAAGATAGCTCTTGCCTGCAAAACTAAACAGTGCCACTCTGCATCAACATCATCTTTGCCTGAATTTTAAATCAGATTAAGCTGTCCAGAAACTTAATCAGAAGCATCAAGTTAACTTGCAGATTCAGAATTGCTAAAGGCAATGCGATCTGATAGACAAAATGACCACCAAGGCACGATGTAATTTTTTGATCAGTCTCATCCAGGTGAGCGATTCTTGCCCACTTGGGCTTCTAGTTGTAGCATACATTGTGTTGTTACTATTCATCAGTTATTTATTCTAACAGAATATGATTAAAACATCTGCTTATCTGAAGGAGATCAGGACAACATCAATCTTATGTTTCTGAAGTCGACTAATTAGTTAAGAAGGCCAGTTTTAGTTAGTCTGTCCCAAAAAATAATTTGTACACTCTACGGTTTCATCATGTTATAAAGTCCGTGAAATGAACACCCCTCTAAACCCCAATTTATATACAGAAAACTGGGGTTTACGGGGCAATACCTTATTTTTCTTATTTCTGCTCCAAGATATAGGTTGTGGGTACTCGTTAGAACCGCATCAACGAGTCGGTTCTAACGAACACCCGCAACCTATGTTTGAAGTTTAAAAAAGAAAACTATCGCATATTTTCATTAGAAAAATAGCCATTTTGGAGATGTGAAAAAAGCAATATGTCGCACGGGTGTGTTATCTTAATGTTCAGTTCTGTGCGGTCCTCCTTGCTTCCAGGGGATTACCCTTTTTAATGACCACTGTAATTTCACCACATATGGTTTGAAGAGAGTGTATGGTGGCTGTAAAACGTCTCCCTGCCCTTCATCATAGTGTGGGTTATAAGAGGCTTGCCGAGTGATGCCGGACAGTGATCCCGAGTGACGGATTTTTCTATCCACCCCTCACACCCATATTGGATTCTTTTTCTTGCATACCTTCCATTTCTTAGCGCGAATTTTTAATGCTGCAGTCACTTCGGTTACCAACGTCCGCCATATTGTGTTGACACTGCAGGAATGTTTGGTTTAAACAATATTTATTACTTTCTCTGTACAAACTAACATTTAACAACAATTACTACAGTATACTACAGGATTTGAGAGTAAGCTAGAAGCTTATAATTATCATCTCCTGTAAACTCAATATGTATAATATCTACATTACGTGAGTGGATGCGGCTGAAAGTAATATAGGGAAAAAAGTACGAGAGAGAGAGAGAGAGAGAGAGAGAGAGAGAGAGAGAGAGAGAGATTAAGTTACGTCCTTCCCAACGAATGATATGTAATTTTTCAACAGCTGGAACTCCTGTTCTGACAGTCGTGAGATAGGTTACTGCTGCTAACAGCATGTATCGTGATCATTGGGAAGGGTAAGACAGATAGAGAAATATATGCTGACCGATTTCGCCACCGCTAACTAGCTGCCAAAATGATGCATCGTGTCGACAACTATGCTCGGAATGCAGGAATGTTAAGTGACGTCACGTCCCGTGCTGTGACGTCAACCTTAACAACGGCGCATATGAGGTCGTAATCAACCAGTGCATTTATCAAACACGCGATTATATTCGAATATGGGTCGGAACACCAGAGTCATAACATAAATTTCTATCCCAGGGTAAAATCACGGATTTCCTTGTGTGGTGTGCAAGAATATATTTTCTTGCACACCAGACAAGCAAATCCGTGATTTTACCCTGGGATAGAAATTTATGTTCTGACCCTGGTGTTCCGACCCCAAATCGAATATAATCGCGTGTTTGATAAATGCACTGGTTGATTACGACCTTGTGTGCGCCGTCGTAAAGGTTGACGTCATGCACGATCCGTGACGTCACTTTACATTCCTGCAGTGTCAACACAATATGGCGGACGTTGGTAACCGAAGTGACTGCAGCATTGAAATTCCGCGCTAAGAAATGGAAGGTATGCAAGAAAAAGAATCCTATATGGGTGTGAGGGGTGGATAGAAAAATCCGTCCCTCGGGATCACTGTCCGGCATCACTCGGCAAGCCTCGTGATGCCGGACAGTGTCCCTCAGGACGGTTTTTTCCATCCACCCCTCACACACATATAAGATTCTTATATTCTATTCCTTTGGGATCATTGATTCCAATGCGGAATTTTGAAACTATTTGGAAGTCTCTGATGAGGCCTAATTGGCCGAAACTTTCTAGTCTGGCCCAGAAATAACTTGAACGCTCTATGGTTGTAGTCCTTGGTTCCAAAGGATTACCTTTTTTATAGAACATTGTAAACAAGGTGTTTGTTGAAACTAATTACTAGACAGCAAACAACTTTAGTCTTTATGAGCCATCTCATGTAGATCTACACTGTTTACATAGTTATCTGTATTTGTCCACAGGGTTGAAATGGTTAAAGAAGGATAGTAAGATAGCCTTTTCAGAAAACAAACTACATGTAGAATGGTTGGTTACAGTTATACAAAACGGCGGTGAAGTTGGTAGTACCAGCAGCAACAGCAGTATTACTGCTGCTGCTGCCAGCAATAGTAGCAGCATTAGAAAATCATTTTGCTATCGTGACATTGCGACATAGAACTGACAAAGAATGTGTGTTTGTACCATACCCCGGCCATGGATAACCCGGTTATGTAGTCAAATGGGGATATAAGGCAGTGGTATTGGTGTTCAAGCAGCGGAAACTGGAGGTAGAGCTAGGTATAGTGCTGGGGCGTGACTCGGTCTCTGGGTAGACGGATCCTCTGGGAACCGGACCATGCTAGTGGGTATCGCGAGATAACCTCTGTTATCTGGCCAGATGAGGATACAAGACCATGAGGTGAACCTAAATGAGGGTTGAAGTCCGACCCTTCATGTGACCGAGCCCAGAAGACTAGCATTGGGGTGTGACCCAGTGTGAGTTGTCAGTCTGTCTGATGCCTTTATCATCCGCGGTATGAGCATCCCGGGATAACCTCGGATATGCGGTCAGACGGGGATAAATTTTCCATGAGGCAGTAGTACATATATTGGAACAGCGGAACCTGGAGGTAGAGTCAGATCTAGCGTTTATGACTCGGTCTGTGGGATCGAGGGGGCTTCCATGTATCGGGGGAAAAACTCTGGAATCCGGCTAGATGTGAACAGTGAAGTCCGCCCCATCATGTGGCAGAGCTTAGCGTTGGGGATGACCCAGTGTAAAATGCGTGTACCTTTGGTCCCTGTATCCTCCACGGGATGAGCATCTCGGGATAACCTTCGTTAGGCGACCAGACGGAGATGACTTTTCCATAAGGCAGTGGCATGGGTGATCGAGCAGCGAAACCTGGAGGTAGAGCCAGGCCTAGCGCTGGAGTGTGACACCGTCTGTGTAGTAGAGGAGTCCTCTGGGTACCAGACCTTGTTAGTGGGTATCGCGGGATAACCTATGTTATCCGGCCAGATGGAGGTACAAATTAAAAAGAGAAACGATCAGGACTTGATAAATCAGATCCCAATCCTTCCCACAATATAACTAGGGAAAGAAGCCGACACATTGACTGACGGCAGTAAATAAAACGGACAACAGGTAAACCGAGTCTTTCCCAAACAGGTGGCGACTCAGAATATCCAAACCTAACTAAAAAGGAGCAATGTACATGATGGGGGAAAGAATCAGAATTACAAAAAGACATCCGTTAAACTGGAAAGACAAACGTAACTAAAATGAACGACCACAAAGGGGAGAAGAATCAGAATCATCAACGCAACAACATATATGATTAGGGAAAGAATCAGAACCACCAACACAAAAAAAAGCAAAAGCACCGACTTGGAACGGTCAGTAAAATTACTGTTGGGTTTAAGTTAACTTTCCGGGATCCCAACCCTCACTCTCACTGTGGTTCAACCAAGTATTTGTTTGGTCCGCGCGAAGCCCCCCCCCCCCCCCCCCCCACCACCACCGCGAACCTACTCGGCTAACAGAGAAACCACAACCAAAGCCAAGTCGACACAAGAATTAGGACTCGACAGCAAAACGCGCTGAGCAATCTGGTGCAACACCACAAGAACGCCGGAGCAAAAGACAACCAACAGCCGAACCCAAAAGTCACGGCCCCAACCAACCAACAAACAGCCGCAAGCCAAAGCCATCATGGAGTCCGAACCCCGATCCACTGGCGCGCAACCAAAGAGGAAAGCAAAATGCCCGACTCAACCGGACCAGCACAAATGTCAATGCATGCATACCACCGAACAGAACCCATACCACATCCAACGCGCCTGCAACGCTCAACAACACTGTGAAACCGCCCCCAAAACCCAGGATTGCCTTCAACCTCCCTCAACTCATATACAATACCGTCAAAAAACCCCAGACCGCGACACCCCCTGTAGCATAAGTCCACACCAATCAAACCTGAAATTTAGAAATCAACAAACAATGTCGGCGACAAAACCCAGAAAACACCCTCCGAAGTTTATGATATCGACATCCCAGATGCAGCAGTCCAGCGGTTAAACTTTTATTACGAGTGTTAAAATCAGCGACATGACTTGACACCCGCCGCGAAGCGAACAAGCCGCGAAACATAAAGACCGAAGATGGCGAACGAGGAACATCACCATCCAAAATGGGAATTCTAATACAGCGCGCCTGTATAGGCAATGGAAATAATTATGTTTTATTCTACAACAAATCACGGCAAGGAAGAGCGTGACGAGTGACGTCATTAAACACTGCCAATTTATGACGTCACTAGTCGATTTCCTTGACGTCAGACGGTGTAACGTCATATTCTCGCATCGAAAACGTTAGAAAAGGATATAAATGTATGTGTTTCAGTCGATAATTTTAGCGGGATTTCTTCTAACAATGGCGTTGTGAGATTTTTAAGACACAACAACATTATTGCCGATTTTCAGCCTGTTAGAATCGAAATAGATTAGCTCTAGTTTGTGATTTGTTGAGTAATAAATCACAGTTTGTCGGTCAGTTGTAAGTAGACAAAGCACGCGCGCTACGCGCTCGTGATTTGATCTACTTTACACCTGACCTCCAAACTGTGATTTATTACTCAACAAATAACAGTTAGAGTTGATTTGTTTTATACATAGCAGTGAAATAAATGCATATCTGAAACAAATAAAAGCGATATTTTCACAGTGTGAAAATCGTGTGAAAAATAACATGACCGTGTTATTTCACAAGAGCAGCCAGGACTACTTTTCTCGCCAAAATTCATATATGTAATCTATAAAGTAATTCTGAAAAATTCCTTGAACTGTAAAAATGCTGTATTCAAAATGGCGATCTGTTTTTGTTTTGAAACTGACAGTTGTGACGCCATAGCCAAGTCATAAATTGTGACGTAAGATCCGATTGATCAATTACAGTAAGTGTCCTAAAATATTATGAAATAAAAAGAAAATTTATTTTTTTCGATAAATATCAAAAAAATTTCATCTCGTGAGTTGAAAACATCAGAATTTTCAACACACTCGATGAAATATTTTTGATATTCATCTCAAAAAAGTAAATATCCTCTATCTATTTCTTAAGGTAACTGCAGTGGAACTTCGATAACTCGAATAGCTTTGGGAACATGAAAACCCGGTCTGTGGGGTAGACGGGTCCTCTTGGTACTTGTATATTAAAATCAAAATCCTCGCGCCTATCATAAATCCAAGTTGAAACAGAACCATCCGAATTGTTCAAATGCAAATCCAAAAGTGGGACTTCGACACCAGAACCTCAACCGCAGCCCCGACGGACAAACTTGGCTGACCACTCCCCCATAGCAAGGGCTGCCAACACTCAAAATGCCACCCAAACATCCTGAGGCAGAGTCAAAGGCCCCATGCCAGCCCGACCAAATTAGCAAGCCTCGCCCCCCACACCAAGCCATGAGGTAAAGCCGCGCACAGAGCGGGAAAACCCACACGCAGACAGACCAGACGCTCGAACCCCATCCCTCACTCCAACCCTCATACACACACCCACCCCACCCTCCCCCTCTAATCTATTAAGTACGCCACCAGAATTCTCTATAGACCAAAACAAAATTTACCTGATTTTTCAGAGAGTTTCACAATATCTTATAACCTTGGTAGGACCTGTGTGAAATGTGAAGTTTAACCATCCTCTACACTTTCTGTGGCCGAGCCCAGAAGCGTAGCGCAAGGGTGACCAGTATGAGATAAGCGTATCTTTGATCCAATCCGCGGGGTGAGCATCCCGGAATAACCTCCGTTATGCGGCTAGACGGGGATGGCTTTTCCATAAGGCAGTGGTATGGGTGGACGTAGAGCCAGGCCTAGCGCTGGGGTGTGACACAGGGTGAGATAAGAGTACCTTTGGCCCCCTTATCCTCAGTGGGGGTAGCATCCCGGGATAACCTCCGTTAGGCGGCCAGACGGGGTGACTTTTCCATAAGGCAGTTGTATGGGTGTTCGAGCAGTGGGACATGGACGTAAAGCCAGGCCAAGTGCTGGGGCGTGGCCCAGACTGTAGGGTAGACGTATCCTCTGAGTATCGGACCCAGCTTGTGGGTAACGCGGGATAACCTCTGTTATCCGTCCAGATAGGGATACAAGACCATGGTCTGGGCATATGTGAAAAGTGAAGTCTGACCCCCTGTCACCGAGCCATGAAGCCTAGAGAGGGGGTGTGAAGAAATGTGAGTTGTGAGTACATTTGGCCACTTTATCCTCCGCGGGATGGGAATCCGGTTATGACCTCCGTTAGGCGGCCAGACGGGGATAAATTTTTCCATATGGCAGTGGTATAGGTGTTGGAGCAGCGGGACCTGGACGTAGAGTCAGGCCTAGTGCTGGTGTGTGACCTGGTCTGTGGCGTAGAGGGGTCCTCTGGGTACCAGACCCTGCTGATAATTATAGCAGGATAACCTCTGTTAGCCGTCCAGATGGGGATACAAGACCATGGACCTAATGAGACTTTGTTATCAACGTCAAATAACATTCACTCTGACTCAGAACGCTCTAACCAGTTAACTGGATCTGACAGTACATTTAAGACTCCGATCCAAACTACTAGTGAAACTAACGCTAGGAGTCGGCCCCGTGACAGATCAAAATCAAAATCTAAGAGTCGATCCAGGTCAACCGCCAGAAAAACTGTAAAGCCCTCTGAAACCGAAGGTTTGCCGGAATAGGCCAGAAAGGGGACAGATAGTCATTTAAATAATATATGTTCCCAAACTTTACATGAACCGCTTGGTGATAGCTTTACATTTGCTAGTTTGAACGTATGTGGCCTAAAAAGGCGCTCGGAATTCCCAGATTTCAATGAATATGTAAATAAATACGACCTTCTTTGCTTCTCAGAATCAAAAATAGATGCAACCGATATTATCTCGTTCTCGGGCTATTGCTGCTATGATCAACCAAGAAAACAATCATATTTGCGTAAATCTGGGGGTATTTCGATTTATTTTAAAGAGAAATTTAGCAAGTACATCTCAAAAGTAGAAACTGAGTCAGATTACATTTTATGGATTGAAATGAGCAAGGACTTATTTAATTTAGATGAAAATATAATTTTTGGTGCAGTTTATGTACCCCCAGAAAATTCTAATTTTTTTAGCGAAGATGAATGGTCTCAAATGGAAAACGAGATAACATCGTTTTGCAGCACTCATAAATATATTGTGTTGACAGGTGATTACAATGCCCGCGTTTCACAAATGAGGGACTAGCTGGATGAGTGGCAAACAGTGCAGACCCTGATAAAGTTAACCCTTAAGATGCCATGAAAAAATCTATCTGAAAATGTCGTCTGTTTATGTCGTCTGCTGAATCTTCTTGCAAAACTTTTTAAAAATATTTTTGCATGCAGGAGCAATCTGATCTGGGTCCACACTGTTTTGCAACGATTTTCAAAAGGTAACCGGCAGACGCCAAAGCAGACGACAACTGCTGTGATTGGCAGTTTATGGGTTAACCCATATCTTGCTGTTCACGACAGCCCCTATCTTTGGAAACAGTGTACATCCAGATCAGATGGCTTCTGAAGAAGCCATCTGATCAGGATCTACACTGTTTGGTATTCAGTTTATGAATTTGTTGCAATAAATTACATCAAGTAATTTGATTGGTTGATAGACAGAAATGGGTGTGGCTACTGTATGTGACGGTTTTTTAGCGGATCTCTTCGATTTTGACAGCGACACAATAGGTTATTTAAGAAATAGATCAGCTCTAAGTGTGATTTGTTGAGTAATAAATCACAGTTTGGAGGTCAGTTGTAAAGTAGACAAATCACGAGCGCGTAGCGCGCGTGATTTGTCTACTTACAACTGACCGACAAACTGTGATTTATTACTCAACAAATCACAGACTAGAGCTGATCTATTTCGATTCTAACACGCTGAAAATCGGCAATAATGTTGTTGTTTCCTTCAAAATCTCACAACTTTTCGCCATTGTTAGAAGAAATCCCGCTAAAATTAACGACTGAAACACATGCATTTACATCCTTTTCTAACGTTTTCGATGCGAGAAAATGACGTTACACCGTCTTACGTCAAGGAAATCGACTAGTGACGTCATCAATTGGCAGTTTTTAATGACGTCACTTGTCACGCTCTTCCTAGCCGTGATTAGTTGTAGAATAAAACACAGTTGTTTTCCATTGCCTATATAGGCGCGCTGTGTTAGAATTTTCAGTAGCAAACAAACTTGAGGATTATAACATTTCGAGAGACAGAACGTCAATGGATCATCACACGAACAACACTGGCTATAAGCTGATTGATCTGTGTAAAAATCATAATTTATTTATTTTTAATGGTAGACTGGGTAATGATAAGTCGCTAGGTAAATACACCTTCAGAGAAAAGTCTGTCATCGATTATACGATAGCGTCAATAGATGTTTTGAAACTTGTTAACAATTTTGATATAATAGAAACAGACCCGGTATTTAGCGACGGTCACTGTATTTTGAGCCACTCTTTTGCCTACAGTGCCATTTCATCGACAAACATAAGTCCTACGAGAAAACCGACGCGTCCCAAATGGAATGCTAACTACACAGATAAATTTTGCGAAAATATTAACTTCGATCAAATTGATGCAATTTTATCTTTCTTAGATTCTGACACGCCCGATCATTTAAAAGTAAACGAGGTAGCGGGACGCATAGCAACATTATTTTCTACGGCCAGCAATAATGCACTTCCCGCCAAGAGAAAAAGCAATTTATGTCGGAAAAAGCCATGGTTTGGACCGTTATGTCAGACAGCGCTTAAGAAATATCATGTAGCGAAAAAGCGTTATAATACATTTAAAACCGCTACTAATAGACGCCTATTAGTAGGAGCAAGTAAAAATTATAAGAAAACAATGAATAAATTTATTGCGAAACACAGGAAAGATAATCAGAATAAACTGAGAAATTTAGCGTCCAAAAGCCCTAAGCAGTACTGGAAGTGTTTAAACAGCTTAAAGTTACAAAACAAACAATGTGGCCCAAATCTAAGGGAGTTTTACGAGTATTTTCGAGATCTGAACACTACCGATGAAACAGAGGCTGAGTTTTCTGGATTTTTTAATACTGATAACAATGAAGCTTTAAACGCACGAATAACACGTGAGGAAATTACATCCTGTATAAATAGATTAAACAATGGCAAATCTTCGGGGTTGGATAATATTTTAAATGAGCACATTAAGGCAACTAAAGATGCATTTCTTACAATCTATGAGAAACTATTTAATCTAATTCTTGAGACCGGCTGTTTTCCTGAACAATGGTCGACAGGTATGATAGTCCCTATGTATAAAAATAAAGGCGACCATGCAAGCCCACAGAACTATCGACCAATTACGATTCTTAGTTGCTTAGGAAAACTCTTTACTTCTATACTTAACAATAGACTGAACGACTACTTGGAAGCTTCGCTTTATCTGTCTGAAAACCAGGCCGGTTTCAGAAGAAACTAAAGAAACTATTCAACTCTTGATCATATTTTTTCACTGTACGGTTTGATAGAAATTTTCAAAACACATAAGCAGAAATTATTTTGTTGTTTTGTCGATTTTTCTTCCGCGTTTGATTCGGTTTGGAGAGTAGGCCTATGGCAGAAAATATTAAAATATGGTATAAACGGTAAAATATTTAAAGTCATTTATAATATGTACAACGGGATTAAGTCTTGTGTATCTTTACTGGGAGAAAACTCATCATTCTTCTCTAGTTCTGCGGGGGTGCGACAAGGAGAGAACTTGTCTCCCATATTATTCTCAATGTATCTAAACGATTTAGAAGGTTTTCTACTACGGCCACAGAACTCTGGTCTTAACATAGATGTAACAAATGATGAAGTAATGTACTATCTCAAGTTGGTGGTCCTGTTATATGCAGACGATACGGTGATCCTCGCTAATTCTGCACAAGAACTGCAACATTCGCTGAATTTATTCCAGATATACTGCGAACAATGGAAATTAAAGGTTAATATGAGTGAGACGAAAATCATTATATTCGGTGCCCGTAAAACAGATTCGTTTAAGTTTACCTTGGACAATAATGAAATTGAAATATCTGATAGATATAGATATCTAGGGATAATTTTCTCCCAATCCAGAAGCTTCCTAAATGCACGAAAACATATAGTAGAACAGGCAAAAAAAGCTATGTATCTTCTATTTTGTTGCATTAATAATTTGCATTTACCAGTTGACCTACAAGCTGTTTGATAATACCATACTGCCAATACTAACCTATGGAGCCGAAGTTTTTGGATTTGAAAATCTTGACTTACTGGAAAAAATTCATACTGAATTCTTGCGGAAAATAACTAAATGCAGACGAAGCACCCCGTTGTATATGCTCTACGCAGAACTTGGACGGTTCCCAATAGAAATTATCATTAAATCAAGGGTAATAGGGTTTTGGAACAGAATTATCCTTGGTAATCAAAATAAAATTTCATACTTTATATATCAAGCACTGAAAACTTCCCTAAACCCCACATCCAAATGGATTTCCTATGTTAAAAGAATCCTCTCTGAAATTGGCAGGCATGATATATGGTTATATCAAAATGAAATTAGCACCTATTCAGTCAAACATCTGGTTAAGCAGACGTTGAAAGATCAATACATCCAGATGTGGAGATCAAACATGAATAACTCGACTAAGTCCAAACAATATGGATACCTGAAGGAAAATATAGAGCCAGAAATGTATTTTAAATGCTTGCCTAAAAACCTCTGTCTTAATATGGTCCAGTTTAGATCTGCGAACCACAAACTCGCAATAGAAACAGGCCGATGGAATGATACAGACATTGAGGACCGAAAATGTACATTATGCCAGCTTAACTCAATAGGTGATGAATATCACTATATACTTCAGTGTTCGTTTTTCTAGAATGAAAGAGAAACATTGATATCCCCAACGTATTTTCAAAGACCTAACATGCCAAAGTATAAGCAACTGCTTTCTAGCCGAGACGAAATTGTTTTAAAAAATTTAAGTGTTCTGATGGGAAAAGTCATTAAACAGTTCAATAATCCTGTCACTGGGTCTGGTTCATTATAGAAGTGAGCTGCGGTACCATCGGGATGGGGGGATCCCAGATCTTGGGCGCCGATAGCGGTATGCCCCTAGTCCACTCGACATCCGGGTGAGACATGGACATACAGGTGGCGCGCACGGGATTTTGGATCCTTGCGTCCTTTTGATCCCTATCAGACTTCACACACAATTTGTCGATTGTTTGTTAATCAACCCAAAGCCACAAAGCATAAAAGTCCATGTGACTATCAGTGATTTGTCAGAATAACGGTTATTTCTAGAAAATAGTCGCTGTGAGGTCCGTGTTAATTAAGAGGTCGGTCCATGGAATCTGGGCTGAAGTCGCGGTTGGACTTGACAAACAGGGTGGACCCAGATCTGGCGCAACAGAACGTGTCGTCTGATCTGGTTTTTCGCTGTTTGCACAAAAAAAATGGAATTTGCGGGTTGAACGATCCAGTTTGGATCTCAGTCCGGCTTACACTCATAGATAATCTACCCAACAGTGCTATCTGTCTATCTATCTTAATATACCGAGTCGGTCATATTTGGCCATTACCTCAGTGCTTTGATCATACATGTTCATAGGGTCGCTGACATAGTACACCATGGCGAGCGCTGGATACGGTATAGGAACGAGCGAAGCAGTTGCCTCGATTGTCAGATAGTTTTAGTTCATTATGCTCGTTGATTTATTTTTTCTTCAGGACAATTCCGGCAATATGAGACGCTTCCCCTTTTCACTGGGATCGCCGCTGTCGTCCGTTCGCGACTGCCGTCGATTGCCCGTCAACTATGATTAGGTACATGCACATTACCTTTATTTGTAATGGTTGACTCCGTTCTCCAGTGTTATCTTTCTCCATTTCTTCAGTTTTATATCCATTAGTTTTTAACGTTACTTAAAAATGTATCCACATTCGCGGTATGCCCCAGTAACTGTCAAACTTGGCTTCACTGACCCAATTTACCAGTATGCGGGGCTAAGATATAAACCTCCAATAAGAAAATTCGCATTACACGCTAACGTGATACAGCGAGTTCATTCGCTGACCGCAGTGAGCATGATTCGGCGAAATTAATCCGGATTTGAATAATAAGGACCAATAATAAGCTGAACAAAATGCCCTGGGCTAGTTCACGTTAAAAGTAGGATTGCAGTTTTCACAACACAGTTAGCAGGCGACGTCCTAGCGGCGACGGTTTGACGTCGTCGTGACGCCAAATCCGCACTGAACCGGCGTTTTCCATTTTGTGCCGTTTGTAAGTTTACCAAGTAAATTGAAGGCTTGAAGTCATATTGGATGAAACAACTTTTCCAGTATGGCGGTCTGTCTCCCTGCCCCCCCCCCCCCCCACACACACACTCCCCTTCCACGTATGTTGTTTCTCGTTAAGAAATATACAGACCCGTAGCCACTTACAAATCGAAATGACTTCCAGTGGGCGCGCGGCATTCCGGCGGCGTCGGGCAGACGTCGATCAGACGTCGATGCGATGACACGATGTCTCGTCGATGTTGGTCCGGCGTTGTTTTGGGACCGTATGCCTGCTGAGTATGTTAACATAAACTCTTGAACTCTGATTTTTAATTATATTCTATCTCCTCTTTTTCGCCGTGAATAGAATTGATAGATACATGTATAGAACGTGATTTTAACATATTGTCATCATGGAGTCACTCAACCACCGGAGTAATTGACATCGTTATTTTCCTCACACATCATCATTGTGAATGATCTGAGATGCTTAATAAAGTTTTGTTCTGTTCTGTTCTGTTCTGGTTGGCGTATGTGAAAAAAAAAGTCCGACCTCCCCTGTGGCCGAGCCCAGAAGCCTAGCGCTGGGGTGTGTCCCAGTGTGAGTTGCGAGTACCTTTGGCCGCTTTATCCTCCGCGGATGTGCATCCGGGGATAACCTCCGTTAGGCGACTAGACGGGGATGGCTTTTCTACATGTCAGCGGTGTAGGAGTTGGGGCAGCGGTGAACCTGAACGTTGAGCGAGGCCTAGTGCTGGATGTGACCCGATCTCAGGGATAGAGAGGTACTCCAGGTACCGGACCCTGCTAGTTGGTATCGCGGGATAACCGCTGTCACCCGGCAATATGAAGATTCAAAACCCTGAGGTGGGCATGTGTAAAAAGTGAAGACCGAACCCCTGTAGCCGAGCCCGGATGCCAAGCGCTGGGTTTGACCCAGTCTCAGTTGTGAGTACCTTTGGTACGTTTATCCTCCGCGAGGTGAGCATCCCGGGATAACCTCCGTTGGGCGGCCAGATGGGGAGACAAGACCATGGGGTGGGCCTGTGTGAAAAGTGAAGTCCGACACCACTAAGGCCGAGCACAGAAGCCTAGCTAGCGCCGGGGTAGGACCCAGTGTGAGTTGCGAGTACCTTTCGTCCCTTTATCCTCCGCTCAGTGAGCATCCGGGGATAACCTCCGTTAGGCGGCCAGACGGGGATGAGTTTCCTTTATCCTCCGCTCGGTGAGCATCCGGGGATAACCTCCGTTAGGCGGCCAGACGGGGATGAGTTTTCCATAAGACAGTGGTATGAGAGTTGGAGCAGCGGGACCTGGGCGTAGAGCGATGCCTTAGCGCTGGTTGTGATCCGGTTTGTGGCGTGACCCAGCTTTGGGTAGAAGGGTCCTCTGGGTACCAAATGCTGCTTCTAGGTATCACGGGATAACCTCTATTATCCGTCCAGATGGGGATACAAGACCATGGGGTGGGCACATGTGAAAAGTGAAGTCCGAGCCCCTGCGGCCGCGCCCAGAAACATAGCACTGGGGTGTGACCCAAGCGTGAGTTGTGAGTACCTTTGGTCACTTTATCCTCCGCGGGGTGAGCATCCGGGGATAACCTCTGTTAGACGGCCAGACGGGGATGACTTTCCATAAGGCAGTGGTATTGGTGTTGAAGCAGCGGGACCTGCACGTAGAGCGAGGCCTAGCGCTGGGTGTGACCCGGTTTGTGGGGTAGAGGCGTACACCAGCTTTTTGTTTGTATTGGAGTTTAACAGCCCAGTCAACACAATTTAGGGCAATTTGAGCCGGTCAGTTTACCTATCCACACTTTTCCTGGGCTTATACGTAAGCGGTTAACCAGAACAGTGCACATTCTTTCGCCAGAAACTGACAACTGCCCTTCTTGAATCAGCGGAAAAAGGAGAATGACCGTAGGAAAGATTTCATGATCAATCTCCACGAAAGAATGTTGCCGACCCCAGCATGTATCGAACCCGCGTCTTCCTGATCACCAGTCAGACGCACTTCCGACTGAGCTACCGAGGCCGGCGCGTACTTCAGGTACCGGACCCTACCAGTAGGTATCGCGAGATAACCTCTGTTATCCGGCAAGATGAAGATTCAAGACCCTATGTTGGGCATATATGAATAGTGAAGACCGAACCGCCTGTTGCCGAACCCAGATGCCTTGCACCGGGGTTTGACCCAGTGTAAGTTGTGAGTACCTTTCATCCGTTTATCCTCCGCGGGTTGAGCATCCCTGGATAACCTCCGTTAGGCGGGCAGACTTGGATGGATTTTCCATAAGGTAGTGGTATGGGTGTTCGAGCAGTGCGACCTGGATGTAGAGCAAGGCCTAGCACTGCTGTGTTACACAGTCTTGGGGGTAGAGGATTCCTCTGGGTAACGGACCTTGATATCACGGAATATCCTGTGTTATCTGGCCAGATGG
The DNA here is from genome assembly GCA_963580285.1 of Lucinisca nassula. Taxonomy (NCBI): domain Eukaryota; kingdom Metazoa; phylum Mollusca; class Bivalvia; order Lucinida; family Lucinidae; genus Lucinisca; species Lucinisca nassula. The sequence continues at coordinate 123,676,475 of OY757020.1, forward strand.
CGAGACAAGACCATGGGGTGGGCCTGTGTGAAGTGAAGTCAGAGCCCGCTGTGGCCGAGCACAGAAGCCTAGCTAGCGCTGGGGTGTGACCCAGTGTGAGTTGTACATACCATTGGCCTCTTAATTCTCCGCGGGGTGAGCATCCGGGGATAATCTTCGTAAGGCGGCCAGACGGGGATACTTTTCCATTAGGGAGTGGTATGGGTGTTCGAGCAGCGGGAGCTGAAAGTAAAGCTAGGCCCAGTGCTGGTGTGTGACCCTGTCTGTGGGGTAGACGGGTCCTCTGGGTACCTGCTGGTGGGTATCGCGGGATAACATCTGTTATCCATCCAATTGGGGATACAAGACCATGGGCCGGGCATATATGAAAATGAAGTCCAACCCCTGTGGCCGAGTCCAGAAGCCTAGCGCTGCCCAGAGTGAGACGCAGTTGAGTTGTGAGTGCCTTATGTCCCTTTATCCGCCGCGGGGTGAGCATCCAAAGATAACCTC